>VURO01038295.1:0-11324 GCA_015108175.1 Pelvicachromis taeniatus
GTTCTACAGTATGGGGATATTTGAACCGAACAGGAAGTGATTCAGTCTTTGCCGGCTTTGTAAGGTGGAAATGGCCGATCATAAAACGACCGTAAGTTTTCAACTTTGTTACTAACGCTGGTTTTTACCCTTTTATTCATCCAGACACCCCCCACGTAGACACACACTCAGAGATAAACACCCAACCTCCGTAAATGCTAAACTCATTTAAGCTGCTTAGCAGTAACATATATCATTAGATTCATCGATGCATCCAAACATTCATCACTAGATTCATCGATTCAGAAAATAATCGTTTTGCCCAGCCCTAATCCACATGTCTAATGTGGTACAGCAAAATGTACAAATCCACATGTGTATTGTTAGCAAGCAATGTTACTAAGATTAACATCTGTAATCACATCAATATACCAATATTTTATATCATATATCATCAATATATCAATTATTTATATCATATATCATCAATATATCAATTATTTATTCCTTGCAAAACAGCTGGAGTAATTTCAAACTGATATAGTTATATAAATCCAATCGCTTAAAAAAGGTATATGATTAAATATGATTAAAACAAAAAGCTGAAACATCGTGAAGAAAGGGGGGGGGGGGTAATTTAGACAACATAATCTTAAATAATGTAATCCAATAGTAATAATAATAATAATAATAATAATAATAATAATAATAATAATAATACAAATGCTTATCTACAAATATTTTGAAGAGCCTTGGTCCAATGAAGAATAAATCAGGGCTAAAAGAGTAAAAAGTAATGTAAGCGTAGTAACTGAAGCACAGCATTGATGTCAGCCACACTGATTGATATGAGTCACAGTCAAACACAATGGGAAACTATCCAAGCAGCTCATATACGTTTTTTCTCAGTAGCTGTATGATGTTTAGTTATCCACAGTACAGCACAGTACTGTACGTTTGCACGTTTGTGCATTAAATACTATGGATTACACCCCTATCCTCAATATTAAGACATGCATTCAAACAAAATACTTTTTTTTTTACCCCCACTATCCCATCATTTTAAATTAACCTGAGTCTTGAGCTAATTGAAGCTGCATTATCTACCTTCAGGTACACACAAAGCAATCAGCCATCATTTCTCTGCCAGAGAACATTTTCATGTTGTTTTGGTTGGACCCCCAAATGTTCCTCATTATCTTGTGTTTTATGTGATGGTTTAGCACAAATTAAAACAGGATCTGCCAAATTCAGACTATTGAAGAAATATAGGGGAAGTGCCTGTGTAGTGATTTTCCATTGGTTACGGTTCATTAAATGACAAACTTTTCCTGCTTTTGTCTTTATTCAAACTCTGTTTGATGGAGGCTGTTTCTCATGGAAATGTAAGTAGTGGAGTAGGCTGTTTGATGTTAATGATGCCGTGTTGGATGTTCTTGACCTCCAAAGATGATCATAAAAATCTGTCTTGTTGCCAGTGATGCTTTACGGTTTTACTGACATTTCATTTTAAACCTATTTACCAGGAATTGTAACAAAACTGGAATCCAGATGCTACATTTCAAATCAATAACACGCAGATAATGTTCTACATTCAGAGGAGGTTTATCCTGCAGGGCTAATTTAAACAAATAAACAAACAAATACTTTTATGGTTACGAAATTGATCGAATTTAACAAAACCAAAATTTTAAAATCCAAATGAGATTATCAACCAACCACTAATTATGTACAGCCACAACCAAGTTTACCTAGAAATCTGTGATAGTTCCCAGAAATGTTTAACAGCTCTTCACCACAATCTGTGCTAATCTTTCCAAGGTTCCCCATTAAAACCTGCTGATTGCTCTTTAAAGCAAAAAAGTACAGCACAATAAGCATTTTGGATAACCAGTATCATATTGTGTGTGTGGAATGACCATATTTGACATGTGAGTAACCAGAAATAAGTTTCACTGTGCCTGTACCTCCCGATGGTGATCAAACATGCGTATAGAATTAAAGTCATTTTATACGTTTTCAAACATTTTCATTTAAAAGTTACCTCGCCTGGTCCTGCAGTGTCAGTGGGATTTTCAGGTTGACTTCCATCCACTACGGTGTAGTCATACTCACCTGCATAATAGTCTCCGCCCACATTTGTCTGAAATTGGAGCAAGAACAATACAGGAAACGTTTGTAAACAGGATAAAATACAGTAATTATTGCCAATCCTGGTGATGTAGATGAAACACAAACAGAGCTAATGTTATTATTATAATTGTGATAGACTATTGTCATAGAAATAAGTATAGCCAGAATATGTATCATAATGAGCAATAAAAGCAATTAACAATTCCTCCAATAAAGCCAAGAAATAAGACCAACAGAGAAGGACAAGGCAAAAAAAAGAGACGATGAAAAACTAAAAATAGGGGGAAAGAAGAAAACCATACATATATGTCGCTCTTGGTGACACCCATAATAACTGCTCCTCAACTTTTACCTCAGTTTTGGCTGCTTCAGTTGGGGGAGGGTCAGTGGTTATCGCTCCCTCATTGTAGTCATAGACATCACCGTAATCATAGTTCGTATTGTACTGTAGAAAAAACACCATCCACAATCAATTAGTTGGTGCGATCATGTAAATAAAGCAGCACAATGTCTTCATTTACAGACAGTGTGCTTTATTTACATGGCAAGCAAGCGTTCATGCTCCTCACAACCCAAACTTAAACCACACAAGACATTAAATATATTGCTTCTTGCTATTTTAAAAATAGCAAAGGCTGGTTGATGTTGAGGGAGATTTTACATCCATATGAGGAAATGAAATGCTTAAGCACATGGATGAACAACACATTCCTGTATGCTTTCCCTTCCTCTGAGAGACCCTCCTGCACATGACCGAGCAGACAACAGTTAAGATTCTTGTTTGCTGATGACAGGAGGTTAATGGGTTAATGCAATGCCAGTGAAAATGTATCTGCTTCTGCTGCTTAATTTCTATGCCAACAATTGCTGGCGGCTTTCATTAGTGGCTCTTTAAAAGACAAAACTCAAGCTGTACAGAATCACCGCATGACGGTAAATTATGGGGAGCATACAGGATAGAGCAGCAGGGGATAAAACCATTGTTCCTCTATTTTAAAACCTGACTCCTATAAAAGGAAAACACACACACACAGGGGTATTGCAATAGTCCACGTAAAAGCAATGTATTTATCGGAACAACGTGTGCTCATCAACTTCAGATGGTGATGATGGTGTGTGTGTATTATGTTGCTGTTTATATACATTTTAAACATTAATCCAACCTGTGCTGACCTGAGGAACTCGAGGAAAGATCATAATATACACTCTGCAAGACTGAGTGGAATTTATCTTATCCTCCTTAAGATGAGTTAGACGTGCAGATGAGCGCCACTCTTAAAGCTTGTCATTAAATATCAAGGAGAAAATTGCCTTAGCTTAGGAGAAAGACTAAAGGAACAAGGAAACATTTGATCTTGGCCAACTAAAGATAAAGAAATAAATCATATGGCCTAAAGTATCTTTAAAATATATTATGCTCATCATCTTTTGGCTTCTACTTCATATTTACAGTAAAAACATCAGACTTCTATCTACTTCTAGCTTCTTCTCATCTAACCCATGACAAAAGAAAGCAGATGTGTATAATATGTTTAAATACTGCTTTAAATCAACATTTAATGGACATCTATTGTGATACTACCCATAACCAACATAGCATTATTCGAATTAGTCACTGTAGTCCTTTAAAAGACAAAAAAAAAAGAAAACTTTTAGTTGTCCTAACACTGTCAAAACAGAGGCAAGGTAGATTAAGTTACCAGACCAGCCTCTAATGCTACACTCTCTGCACAGGAATAAATATTAGTCCCTGGACAACTGCTAAGCTCATAAAAACAATAAAAGAGCCACGGCCTGCTGCAAGGCTGGCCTGGCGTCCGTTCAGCGGCCCAGAGACGAGAGGTCACAGAAGAGAGAAGTTCTGGCCAGACTGACAGAAATGACTGAGAGAGAGAGAGAGCGAGAGAGCGAGGGAGTGAGAGAGAGAAAGAGAGAGAGAGAAAGAGAGAGAGAGGACAGCGTCAGATGGAATTAGGGAGGGAGAAAAAGGGAGAGAGATAGAGAATGAAGAAATAATTTATAAAGATTTATGGTGTTGAAGTGCTTGGCTGAGCTGAAGGCCTTCACCACAGGGATGGATGAAAGACGTAAATACTAAAGAGTGCTCATAAAAAAAAAGAGCACCCCCCCCCCCAGCTTCTTTCTCCATCACTCCACTGGTAACATGTGGTTCATGACCACTTGCTTCAGGACAAAATCATTTCTGCTAACAAAGGTAAATGTAACGGTTTTGGGGAACAGCAGAGCGTTGGCTAAAAGATCACAAAAATCTTTGTCAACAGTGATTTGTCATTTTCAGGAAGTGTTTTTCAGTTGTGCAGGACTACATAATTTTTTTTTTTTTTAAATACTGATGTGGAATGACTGAAGAACAGTCTTGTTATAACTGTACAGAAACCAACAATGAATAAACCAGATTTACAAGGATCTTAAAGCCAAACCAGTCCCTGCTGTCTATTTGAATTGACAAGCTTCTTGTGTTGCTGCTGAGAACTAACCTGATGATGAAGCAACATTTTCCAAGACCCATACTCACTCTACAGCCAATATTTCTGAATAGAGAACCAGCTTCTGATTTTTTTTTTTTTTTCTTAAAAACCAAGAATCTAAAGTCGACTTTTCCAGGTACTGGAAGTCTAGCTGGGGAAGGGATAGCTTAAATTTCCCTGGGAGTTTGGGCAGAGCCTGCAGAACTCGTTAGTGATATAAATCACGGGGCCACTCCAAAGTGGGCTCAGACTTTGTGGCAGAGAGAAAAGAAAAGTTTCCAGTGTGAGCTCATCAGTTATTTAGTGAAATACTGAAGGAAAATGTCAGCCGGCAGAACGGCTTGAACTAGCAAAATAACAAAAAAATGAAAATGGAAAAAAAAACAAAAAAAAACAAGTCCTGACACAAAGCACTGTATTTTAATTAAGAAATCTGGCTAAAGAAACAACAAGTGGTATTTGGGAGCCAGTGGTAATAAAACGTGCATTTCAAACTAAAGCATGTATTTTGATATGTCAGCATGTTTCCACTAGTAAAACACAAAGTGGAGAAAATGACAGATTTAGAGTTGACACAGAAACCCGTGCACTCTTTCTAAGTTGTAAAAGGTTTCCACACAAATTGCAGAAATTATTTATTTTCTTGATTTCTTTTTCTGAGACTGAACCTGAGCTTCATTAAACCAGGGGAAGAAGCACAGACACCTGGTATGTAATTATACCTTATATTCTTCCCACTTTACAAATTTAAATGTCATTTATCCCAGTTTCTTCTTTTTTTTTGTCCTTTTAACTTATCTTTGACTCTCTTATTAAAAACATCAAAGAATAAAACCCTGTTTCTAAATTCCTGCGACTGCTAACATATTTGCTCCCTTCCTGTTTCCCTAATTCTTTCGCCTACCACAAATATGTCTCTCTGCCTGCCTCTTCTCCCCTCCTCTCTCCCAGCTTTCCTTTCCTTTTTTGCTTCAGCTAAGCAGGAGATATTACTCCCACCTGATCTCTGTTTCTAAACCTACCCCAGTACTGACCTCATACTCAGGTTCCTGAGCCTGCGGGGTGTCATGATGGTTGGGGGTTTCACAGTCGGGGCTGTAGTGTTCACAGTAGTCATAGGCTGCCCTGGGGTCTGCCACTATTAGCAGCTGCTGGATGTCACCCTGGAAGCAGAGGAGAAGAAGACGTTGAGCGGGAGACAAGTCAACAAAGTTTTAAAGACAACAGAGTCACGAATTAGGATGCACGTTTCCATTACCAGACTATTGTTTTATTCTCAGTGTCCCGCAACATAAAACATTCTGCTGAATAATTCACAATACTATATGAGTTGGCCATCAGTGCCATTTAGTTGAGTGTAGTTTCTGCGAAAGCAGCTTTTTTCCAGTTTGCTTTGGCAAATAGCTCCAATACCAGGAAGCCTCAGACACTGCCGAGTAGAAGCTAGTCAGGGGCATGAAAAAGAGCTGAACAGACCACTTCCCAACTGCAGCTGGAAATAAAATACCCTAGCACAGGAGCTTAATCTATCTTCATTTAATCCAGAATCCAGTCCGCTGTGTTAAAGTGTATTGTCCAGGTCTCTTCACGGTACACAACATAATTTTAAATAAAGTAAAGTTCCATGGGGTTTGCATTTAAGATTTTGCTGTTTCCCATTGCAGGACTATATCTTGGATGTTTTTGATCAATAATCTCTTTTATTTGAATCATTTGTTTTTGTCAATCACATAAAGGTTATTGAAAAAAAGGGAAGAAAAATAAATGTAATGTCAAATCTTTCAGAGAACCTTCTTTGCAGACACCACTAACAGTTCTTGTTCTTTTTTTTCCACACTTTCCACACAAATGCTAACGCCCATGTAGCATACACCTATTTCTTCTTGCTTGATTGTTCAGCTTTGCACCACAACAGTGATAATAAAATGTGACAATAAAACAACAAGGCAGATGTTGTGCAGTACCAGAGGCAGTAGTCTCTTGACTATTAATTAACTGCACCTTTATGGAATGAATCAAGGATTTAGGGTTTAGCTTTTAAAAAGAACTATTGTACAGTTCCCCCCCCAACTCAGCCGTGAGGGACGGCAAGTCCCCTTACACAGCAGATAAATAACCAAGGTCTGTACTTATCTAAGGCTGTCTGTTTTTCATGAGCTTTTGGAAAAGGAAATTAGATCCCCGCTCCCAACTGTTTCATCAGCCAAAGGCTCTTTTTCCATGATCGTCTCCGAAGGAATTTCTAAACTAGGAATTGCTATACTACTGATATGAAGCAATCTATCTATACCCATCTACCATATGGGCACCTCAGCTGACCCTTTCAGAATCCACCTGGACTAAGTAATTAAGTGGACAAACAAAAAAGGAACGTAGCATGAGTGCTGCATGAAGGTGAAGAGAGGCCACAAACAGGGTGGGCCCTAAAGAGGAAGCACATACATGCACATTGCATTAAATTACAAGAGGCAACATCTGTATAAGCTTAGATCTCTGGAACACATTAGAGACTAACCGCCCTACGCTCCCATCATACATGACCAGTATATTTCAACAGCCTATTAAACAACCAAAACATCAGCTAGCATATGTAAATACATTTAACATATGGCTTAATGACAGGATTTTAATGGCATATGCACCATTAATTCCACAATTATCATAATTATGTTTGCCCATGACTCATTTGAAAATCCATCTTTCCATTAGTTTATGCATACATAGATTTTCCATGTAAAGATTTTATGTGATAACCTGTCTGGGAAAAGAAGATGTTGGCGTTAAATGTTGGTAAAGCAATAGGAAAGAAAGGGATTTCGTCCACATATGGTTGAAAGAGTTTACCCTGCACCTGCTGTAACACTAACTGAAAGGAACAATGAAAGCTACAATGACAAAGTCACTCTGGCTCTAGCTGCTCAGTTATTCTTTGTATAATTTACTACAAATGCATCCAAACTCAATGGCAGAAGATTGAGCAGTTAACAACATAGACACACTGATCTTAACAGAACTTCTTTCTGTTTCCTCTTCTGTGAGTAGACGGTGGCTTTTCAGTTTCATGCTTTCCCAGTTCCTTCACTTAAGCTTAGTTTGTATGTTTTCTCACAAGGAAAATAAATGGTACTGGACAAGGCCACAATATATTTTCTATAACAAAAAATATGCACGAGTCCAAAAATGTCACCCAGGGATTTTCAAAAGACCACACACACTTGGCTCATTTATAAAGGCTGACAGTGATTCAGTTACCCCCAAATTCCACAATCAGCTTCTCATTCCTTGCCCTCCTCCTGCTCTGCCTCCACCCTGGGTTTATTCCTTGTCTGCATTTTGGTGCATTTGTTGATGTTAGTGTCTGTATTGCATTGCACAGCTCTCTGGCATCTTTTAGAAGTTCTTCCTCAGAATTATAGGACTGGTCCAGAGTTGGCATGGACATAATGGGATGAACCATCTGTCTAAGCCAGACTAGAATAAGTCGATTAATGGATCCGCAGACAATGTGCATGTGTGTGTAAAATACAACAGCCTCAACACATGTTAACTGTCATCTCCTGCTTTAACAGCAAACTCTGACCAAAGAGCAGGACATAAAAAGACACTAAGAGACTGAAAAAGCATGAGCCACTAATCAAAGAAAAGGTCTGCCCATTCATCTTTAATGCACAGGAAAACAATTTAATTAGTTAAATATTTACACTAGAGTAAGGAAAATAAATGTTTGCTGTTTTGTTTCTTAAATGTGCACATTTCACATTTGATTTTAAGCAAAGAGGGATAAAACAGCAGACAGACCCTGTTAGACTTCCTTGGGTCTATGACCAGGGAAATCTAACATCTGCTTTAATCTCTGGCTCTCTTCCACAGCATGTCTCTATCCCGTCTTCCTTCTTTCACCCCAACCCGTCGCAGCAGATGGCCCCGCCCCTCCCTGAGCCTGGTTCTGCCGGAGGTTTCTTCCTGTTAAAAGGGAGTTTTTCCTTCCCACTGTCGCCAAAGTGCTTGCTCATAGGGGGTCATATGATTGTTGGGTTTTTCACTGTATGTATTATTGTAGGGTCTACCTTACAATGTAAAGCACCTTGAGGCGACTGTTGTTGTGATTTGGCGCTATATAAATAAAATTGAATTGAATTGAATTGCTTTAAGTAATACTCCTTGTCTACAAGGAAAAAGAACTGCACATAGAAAATTACAGACATGCGGACGATGTCAGCTTTGTTGGTATCAGTGATATGGCTCTAAATTCGTTTGTTTCTTATCTATAAAACACATCCTTATTTTTTTTGTTATGAAATGTTTACTTGTACTGTACATGTTAGCCCTTAAAACTGACTTGCTTTACTATGCAGATGACACCCACCTATATTTCCCCATAAAGTCTGGTGCTACAGATACATATTGAATTATGTCCTGCTAAAAAGACTGGCCTCTTTCCAATCCCTTTTAAACTTCAAATTTATTGTATGGGTTTTTATTAATTATTTGTAATATTAGCTCTATTATTTAAAATGCTTTTTTAATCAGTGTGCTCCTTTTACATTGCCTCAGAAATGTTGGGGTTTTAAAAAAATGTTGTTTATGTAAATTCTTTATCCTGTTTTGAGCTCAAGTTTTCAACTGTTACTCTTTTCTATAATATCTTCTATTTTTTTGTAAATAACATTGTAATGTTGTTTTTAACACAGGTATGGTGTTGATTGTGGTCAGGTGAGTAGATGATGTTTGATATTGAGCACACATTTCTTCATCCATGAGTGTCAACATTCATTCATTCATTATTTATTTAATTTCATTGTTCATCCTTTTAGACTTTATTCATTCTCATTTCACATATATTTTTAAGACTTTGAATGCTTTTACTCTTATAATTAATATTGCCTTGATTTGTGTTCCTGCAGACTGTGTATATCGGCCATTGGTTAAATAAAATGATATTTAGTCCGGCTGTGCAGGATATTAAATTGAAGGTGGATGTCCACAGTTCCTAAGAGACATTTCTGTTTGTATTTAAAAATATGAAAACTAGCATGAGTTGCAATCCTTAAATACTTACTTAATTAAACTAAATTTAAGATTTATTGCCAGAAATTAAGATCTGTCTTATAGAGACTTGAATTTAGTCTGATACCTGTTTCCTCCACACTTGGTCTGAAGCTGATCAGTCAACATGTTGATTGGTTAATTTTCTTTGTCTTTGGGATTGTACCACTGATTGAGAATGACTGACCAAGAAAAGTGAATTTACCACCATATGCAATCATATCAATCACTTACACAAAAGGTTTGACTTTGTAAGCCAATAACACAGCAACTAAGCAGGTAATTACGACACCGAGATGTTATTGCCTGTGGACAGGTGTATCAGATAGCTCTGACTCCTGGAGAAAAAATGAATACACAGAGAACACACAGTTACGAATTAATGTCTACAAGATTATGTACAGGATGGAGAAATTCACAAACACTCTGTAAGCTAACAGCCAACCTTTCTTAAAATAACATTTGGGGTGTTACAAATATTTCACTGAGCCAAAACCTTTCACTGGAATTACTTTGTAGAATTAAAAAAAAAAACTTCAATAAAACAGCAGCTGCTATGACCCATCTGTGACCGTGAACCTCCGAGGACACCATGCCCACCGTTCAAAGGTGTTATTGTGTATGTTTTAGCTTTTTAAATTAAAAAAAAAAATGCTTTTGTGTATGTTTTCCCAAACTCTGGGGAGGGAGTACATCTTGAATGAGCAAATACACAGATGTAATTTCAAAACTGTACAAGTACAACAATTAACCAAGTAGCACAAAGGAGGAAAAGTGTATAATCCTCTCCAGATTTCTTCCACTATTTCATCAAATGCAGCCTCTGTGGTCAGCACAGGGATAACGTTTCTCTTCAAGCGCTGGGGGGCATACAAATGTCTTGCACCCTTCAAATATTAAAACATTTCGCCTGCCAGTAGCTCACAAAACTGTTGAACTATTTGAACCATCTGTTTGCCTGTCTGCCTACACTTTCCTCACTTCTCTCTGTGTCACTTTTTCCTTGATCTATTCATTTCTATCAGGCAGTTTTTTTTGTTTTTTTTATCACTTTGGTCAAAACACAAAGTTAGCAAACGGTGGGACTGAACTATATGTAATTAAATATAACTAGGGCTAATTTGTAGGGAAAATGCTTGAGAACAAAAATGTTCTAATTTGCAAATCACAGTGAAGAAAAAAAACACAGGCAGCGACTGATGACATCCTCATCAACCCAGACATTAAATATGAACATTCCTATTACACAATCTTTACCAAAACATTTTGTGACAGATATTAGAGGGTGAAAATGACTGAGGCAGATGAGAAACAGTCACGGCGCTCAACTTCTCTCAAGCCAGTCATAAACAATGATTCACTTTAAGGCTAAGAGCACATCAGACTCTTGGTATATTCCTTTGCCAAGGACTGTCCTGCTTGAGGGACAGTTTTTGGAATGAAACACTGTCCCTGTGCAGCAATGACAGACACATAAACACACCATCTCCACCTCTCTCTCTGACATACGCTCATGATCGCTCACACTTTTTCACACGAAACAACACAAATGTAAACACAGAGACAGACATCTGGCACAAACAAAGAATCCCACCCAATCCTTTAAAGTCTGAAAAGTTGATTCGCATAAAAACAAGGAGAGGAGATGATTTTACTTTGAATATCTTGTGGCTTTTA
>VURO01038295.1:11344-22759 GCA_015108175.1 Pelvicachromis taeniatus
GTAAAGGAGGGGGGGGGGGGGTGGAGAAAGGCATTTGGAGACCCGGTCAGTGAGCATATCTCTTAAACAGCTGTGCAATCCTAGCCAAGACTAAGCACACACTGATCATATTTTCCCCTAGTGTTCACTCTTCAGTGTGCTTCCAGCTTTGACACCTGCTTATGCAATCTACTGCAGTAAGGTAACCAACTCACAGCAATTGGAATGAGAAAGCATCACCAGTATGATTACACATAAACACACGCTTTTTTTTGCTTAACAGCCACAATTGCTATTTTAGATTGAAGAAGACTGTTCAGTCGAAGAAGATTGTTTCTTAGAATTGCACTTTATCGAATCGGTAAACTTATCTGAAGGTTTGCTGCACATAAACTAAGTGCGAGTCTAGAGTGTGAGTCTAGGGTGTCCACTTTTTGTGAGTGTGAGACCAAAAAGTGGACACCATAGCTTAACAGAACTTTATTAAAACACGTGGAGCAACTTGGAGAACGTTCTTGTGTCATTTCTGTTTAAAAATGTATCAATTTATCTATATCTGAAGCTTTAGAGTATTTGGTAGGCATTCTCTAAAAATTTAAAGCAAGTCAGGCATAACTCTTACTCTCAGCCTTCATGCTAAACTAAGCGTATGGCTCTATATTCAGTATACAGACATGAAAGCTATCAGGCACCTCTTGACTGAAAGCATATTTCACACAACGTCTTCTCCACCAGCTACGTAATCAAGTCAAACAGGGATCCAACTGAAATCAATTCAACGTTTTAGATTGAAAACATTTTTTGGTGTACCGCCATAAAATGTTTAATATGAATACATTTTATAAATAAAAGACTATGACTGAACTGATGTGCTGATTGCAAAGCTGTTTCAAAGTACGGAAAGTCTTCCAAAAGTTTCCACAGCCTACGAGGTATTCTGTGATGTGCCTCTAACGGCTGTAAGTTTACAAAGAGTGCAAATGTATAATTTAATGAGTAAACTCTAAACATCACACGTG
Organism: Pelvicachromis taeniatus; assembly: GCA_015108175.1. Lineage (NCBI taxonomy): Eukaryota > Metazoa > Chordata > Actinopteri > Cichliformes > Cichlidae > Pelvicachromis > Pelvicachromis taeniatus. The sequence goes on from VURO01038295.1 coordinate 12,343, forward strand.
GTTTTCGTATACTTTCAAACTTGCTTTTATCTATAGGACTATATTAACAAACATCCTTGTGGCCAGCAAGATTTTTTTTTTCCAAAAACAGTGCAGCTTGCCCACAAGTAGCAATTTTGCAATCAACACATTTAATGTTATTACACTTGAAGTGGAAATAATTACAGCTTCAGATACAATTGTAGCTGAGGCTTTTGCGTGATGCTCTGATTAAAAACACCTTGCAACTCATAAAAAGCCTCTCGGAACACGAGGAATCATTTTCTTCGTTCTAGGTTTTACAAAAAGAGCATCACAAATTGCTCTGTAATTTAATATCATTCAGTTTATTGTATTTTGAAACAAAGAACACTCACGCAGGCCAAAGGAGAACTATTAAATCAGACTTAAAAACAGAAAAAGATGAAGGTGGTAAATTTTCACTTCATGCCCTCTAATCTTATTCACCTTAATTCTATTCACTAGAAATCACTTTGGAATTCATTCATTCTTTATGCCCTAAAACTAATTTATTTCATTATAGTTAATGACATATGCATAAAAATAAAGCTGTAAAAGCTGCCATGGGAAAAAAAAAATATATATATATATATATATCAGTGAAGAGAAGCAACATCACACTTTCAAGTGTGGAACGGCATCTCTGACCTAGAAGCAACTTGACTGCCCAACTTGCCAAGCATTCCACATTCAGCTATCAAGCAAGCCCAATGAATTTCATGCCATCATTCACTTCACATCTTCTGCTGAGCACAAAGTTACTTTCTTCCCAAAACCATTTTATCGCTATCCTCTTAATTTTGAATCTGCTTCTCACAGTTACTGATCAATTGTGACACAATTAATTCATAAAAAATATATAATCTACTTTATGCCGTTGAAACCTAACAGACCCCTTTATTTCCTTTGTAGTTAAATATTCAAATCAAATTAGTGCTGAGAGGGAAAAAAACACGTTGAGTAGCCTTCATAATAACATTGCCTATGGCTCTTGCCAAGTATACAAAGCCAATATTGTTGTTCTAGCCAATAAAATTCCCTATTATATATATATGCACACACAATGAACGGCACATAAATGTCTGGCCTTAAAGCGTTTGCCTTATTGCAAACTAAAATTGTCACAGCTTTAAATGGAAATCATTGAGAATAATATTCACAATGTGCTTTCAATTAAGCTTAAACAGAAAAGAGAAATTGTTGGCATCTAGGTTAGTTTTCTGTAATAGTTTCAAGGCATAATGAATGCAGTCTATTGACGAATGTCTGCATTATACATGTGTAAGACATTCCTATGTCTATTCCATTATATGTGAGCAGGTTTTTACCTGTATAGCACTGAATCTTTGTTAACTTTGTACGTCCACAATTCTATAAAAAATGATCATACTCTATAAAAAACATTATATTCAAGTCTTCTGCCCAGATGTAGCCTAGGAAAGCATTAAAGCAACAATATGACTGCAACATCCTTGCAGATATTCACACACCACATGATATCATTTTCTCTTATTGTCTAGCTTGCTGTAAAACAAATAAATAAAATTACTAGTTAGTCCCAAACGTCACAACGGCCCTTTAAATAATTTCACAACATAAACAACACCAACCACACAGAAAAAACACTTTAGGTGAGAAGATAGTCAATATGGCCGACATACCTCAAAGACCTCTTCATCTAGGATTCGGGTGCCAAAGACTGTGATGCCCTCTGTGCTGATGATGGCACGGTCACTTCTGGCGAGTGGTCTTGTCACCTTTTTCTTACAGTCCACAATGATGGTAACACTTTTCTTCTCCACACTGATAGCTACGCGATGCCATCTGTGTAATAAAGAAGGACGTTAGAAATGCAACAATGACCCTCTGAGTTTTAAGAAAACTGTTTCAGCCCATGATTAAGGGAATAGTTAACATTTAATTAAGAAAGTGGAAACGCTTACCAGTATTTGCTATCACATCTGTAGTTGGATATCAACCTCTATACGATTATACTGGTAAATACAGTCACAGGACTTATTAGCCATATCTAGCTAGTCCTGGGTTGGACCTCCATTTGGCTACAAAATTGCCGTAATACTTTGAGGCATAAATTTGACAAGGTGCTGAAAACAGAGATTTTGGTCCATATTGATAGGACAGCATCCATTTAACTACATCCCAAAGATGCACTCTTGGACTCAGATCGGGAGGTCAGTACAGTGAACTGATGCTCTTGTTCAAGAAACTGATTTGAGATTATTTGAACTTTGTAACGTGGCACGCTATCCCGCTATACAAGCAGCCATCAGAAGATGCAGAAACATTGATCATAAAGTGATAGTCATGGGTAGCAACAACACTCATAAAGGCTGTGGCATTTAAATGGTGCTGCTGCTCCCTATCAGTTCATAGAAGACCCTCCTCTGTAAATCCTAAAGATGACGTGGTCGATGAGCGTCTGAAGCTAGTTAGCTTAGCTTAGTCTAATGTGTAGAAGGATAAAACAGCTAGCCAACTTGCACTGGCATACTGTTACTTGCCTTGTGGCATCTGGAGAGCTATGCATAGATTTCCAAATGTCACATGATTACACAGAAGTACATACAAAAGTGGTTTTTGGTTAACTATAAAAATATTCTTCAGTTTTTGCCAGTAGAGCACGTGAGTATTTTCAAACATGGTGGACTAGTCCTATGGATGGATCCACATGTTCCATATATTTACATAATTTCCTCAGGGACTGATAAAGTATTCTGATTCTGACATATTAAGTATTTGGTGATAAGGTATGTCAAAAAGTGTGAACAAAAGCCTTAGTGTAAAAATGGCTAGTGCTTTAGTTTTAGTTTATTCCAAAAAAACAAAGGTAGCTTTGACAAAATGTGTAAACCACAGTGCCCTACTAGCCACACATTTTGTAATATTGTAATTAAAAGCACTGATTGAACTGTATATTTTCACTATTTATCACCAACAAAGAACAACTCATGAAATCACTGCGAGGCATTTCTGTTGGCATTTACATGAAAGATTACTGGCAACTTTTAACAATGATTTGTTTCAGCTTCATTGGACAGCTATGAGAATCCTGTCCTTTACTGCATATCAGTATAGCAGTGCTGTAAATAATTTAGAAAGGCTGTCATTAAATTGTTGCCAGCAATTTATTTGCCATTACTGTCTGAGTTGTTCCATATGGTGTTAATGACTGAACAACATATGATGATAATAAATGTGCAGAGCTGCGTGTCAGTTTACCAGGCTGGAAGAGTTAAGTATGCTCTGAGCGCCTGAGAAAATATATTTAACAGAGCAGTTTTTCTTAGCACAAAATATAACCTGAACCTTTTAAAATGGGAAGAATTAGCCCCAAATGTACTGCTTGTGAGCCAACCTCACAATTCCCACAACAAACAAACTCCAGATTTTAAGATAACGTTGAGATAATGGGATAACTGCACATGACAGAGAAAAGGTACCATTCAGGGGAACATTTCACCTTCTAGTGTGTTGAAAAAGCGCTCAGTCACTTACTTGCCATCAGAAAGTTTGATGGAACGGAACAAAGGGTACTCGTCTGGGACAGGCTTGCCATGCTGGTCCTCATATTGGAAGATAGGGGAACGGCCCACCTCTACTCCAAGCTGCTGGACGCCTTGCTGGTTGTACACAGAAAGCAGGAAGGACTGGAGGCCAGCCTTGGGCTTGATGGTGAACACTATAGAGAAATCCTCTGGGAATACCCCCCCTAAAAGTGGAGACATAGTGGACTGCCATATTAGTAAAGATGAATATGGAGTTTATATAGTCTTAAAAAATGCTGAAATGAACACGTTTTACACCAATTTATAAACGCTTCTTTTTGCCATCTCACTATATATATCATGTAAGGGACATAAAAAGAATGACATGATAAATGATAAAGTAAAAAACATGCCAGTGTTTTTGCTTGCTCATGGACACAGATTGTATATTTTTCTAGTAATAATTAAAAACATTCAAACAGTACTTCCTTAAGAAGATTGAAAGCATTTTGTGCTACTGGAGACTCCCTTTTACCTTGTGCCCTGTCTTACAAAGCTTCGTCTGACGTTATAACTAGGGCAACTGTATTGTAATGACTAAAGAGAACTACCTTTGCTCCAACTTTCTCTTCTCAGATTAGCCCACAGTGTCTAGACCACTGGACTCGAGTCCGTTTTACTGGGGAAGCTGAACGAAACCTTGGCATGTCCTGAAAGGCCTTGGTAGTGGTGATGTAGCCATATTAACTTTACAAGGGTTATAAATACAACAACTCAAACAAATGTCATATTTTTGAGAACATAATATGATGGTTCAATGAAAAAATAACTACTACTAGCCAAATAAAAGTCTAATTATTCTGACTGAGGACATTTTGACACTTTACTTCATGGCACCTCCAACACCTCACCTCTCAAGCTCACTTATATTATTCAAGTTTCCATTAGTGGACATGAGGATGCTGTCCAGTTAAGCCAAAGATTACACAGGCTCATTTTCTAATTCCTTCAATTACTGCATTTTAAACTTTTTTTTTGCTCTTTGAAATGTAGCCAGGTTCAAAGAGACTAACACACTCTGAACTGACTGGGACATTTCATTTCACAGCAATGAATGTCTAATATAGTTCTCTCACTTTGCTGGAAGTCCATTTTGAGTAAGTTTAAACTTTGCCCTAGTAGTAAATGAATAACAGGCTGCAAAGGGCGCCCTGATTTGTTTGAGCAGCCATGCAAGCAGCAGTTGTGTATTATAATCTGGGGGACTAGAAAAAGAGCTCATATTTTTTTCCAGATTAGCTTCTCTTCACTGGCTGCCTGTTGAATCCAGAGCTCTCAGCGTGCAGCCGTACTTGTGGTTCCTGAAGCTCCTGGATGCAGAGGCTTCCACATGTTTGTCAAACAGACTGGCTCTCTACTCTGAAAGTCGGTTTAAACTTTGAGTTTTGATAAAAGGATACAGATAGGTCTAAATCAGGTGAACCATCTCTTCATTGGTGATACTCTATTGTGGACATAGACACGGTGACCATAGCCCAGTACTCATTTCTATTTGACTCCTTTCACTCAACTGTGGAAGGGTGTAGTTGGTATGTTGTTAAGGTTTAAAGTCCACAAAAAACTGGCACATGGGTGTCTGCTTAGAGCCTCCTGTTCACCAACTGATGACAAAGTTTATGTTACTCAGACCGAAGAGTAGTCTAGCAAACCTGCAGATGGGGAAACTATAACACGCCTATTAGTTTTGTCGCTATACGCTGAGGCTGCTGGGGAACTTCCTGTGATACACTGAGCATTTCCGCTTCCCCTTATCACGCTCCATTCTTCTAAATGTCACTCCTGCGTGTGAATACATTTGGTCTTCTCTCTCCCATAGATTGTACTTGCTTTACAGGAACACCATCATTTTCTAATATTTCAAATTTAAAAGATCAACTGACATTTGGCTAATTTGCTTCTGTCAGTACACCAAAAGTTTTGTGCTCTGCAATTGATTACTGAAATTGGGATTTGCTGAATATTGCTTGAAAACGACTTCCTAATAAGATAAATATGGATTAGGTTCTGAAAAACAGCCTAATATAATAAATATGGCCTCTAAAAAAGCAGCAGGGCAACACGCTCCAAATGCACATGCGTAATATGAAAAAGCCTTCTAAATTACACTACCTTAAGCACAGACCGAGCATTCGCATCTGCCAGCAATCAAACTTGAGGAAAGACACTTTATTGGACAAGATCAGTCTACAAAACAATAGACATGCTTTCGTTGTTTTTTTGTAACAGATTTGTGGGTTTCACCGAAATATCAAATAACAAAAACCTGGTGCTGCTCTGCTTACTTGAGCCCTGTGTTTACATGCACCATTGTAGACTCCCATCCCCTATGGGTTGTTGGAGCAAACTGAAATTCATTGGCATCCTCTAGAAAATAATTCTGGAAAGTCTGCACTGGATTTTAAAAGACAGACTTTAACACTAAAGGATTTTATGAGTCATTTATCTAATCATTCTTTGTTATTTCTTTGTGAAATACAATCACTTTTACCTCTTTTTTTTTTAAACTTTGTTATTCAGTGGTTCAAGAAAATAAAACTTAATCATCATGCTTTAAAGCAAGCAACGGTTGGCTCGAGCAGCCATGCATAGCTTCACAGATATCTGCCACTCTACCACTTTTTCTCGGCTACAGTCTCTATGCCAGTATTGGATGAAGTTCCATGACACATTCATTTATTTTCCACTCAAAATTGGGTCAGAAATACAATTCCTTTGACCTAAAAACACCAAAACCTTTTTAATCAACCTAGCTTATCGTTTGTATTTAGCTTAATGCTTGTGAGAAACATTATACTTTACATCACCCGACGCTGCAATTGCAATCATTTTAGAATGCAAACGTTAGCAGTTGTCTACAAAGCCTCACACAGTTTCTCGGATTGCTGTAAAGTGTTAGTTGTAGCTTATCTTACAGGAAGGCTATTTTAAGTGCCTCTCTGTACAAGTTTCTGTTAAAAGGTTTTATACAATATGATGACAATTTCCATTACTAATATCTGAATTTAACTGGTCAAATTATGTAGAAACAGTCAAATTAAAGCACATATTCCACAAAGCTCTCAAAAACTTTGCCTGTGTAATCCTCAAGATTCACTTTATACTCTTTATATAGTCTCTAGCGTTTGAAATTGTGAGTGTTTGTTTGTTTATCTGCCTTATGAAAGATCTACTACTGGACTGCTGTTTCAGCTTCAGTGTAAATGCTGAGGAGTGAGGAGTGTACCTGGGAAAAGCTGCTTAGTCGGAGCACTGAGCTGAGCCTTTTTTCCCACTCGATAAGCTACGTCGGGTTTGGATCCTCTCCGCACTGTGCAGAAGCCTGCTGTTTTCCTGATTCCTTCAGGAGACCTCTGAAAGTCCAGCACCTTCAGTACATCCACTGGTTCAGCTGTAGCAAGAGAGAACAATGAAATTATTACAAAAAAAAACATCAAATTTGAGTTTAGCAACAATTTTTCTAATACAGTAAGTATTATTGCACTAAAACACCATTTTTGCCACCACAAGAAAATGAAAAATAGAAATATTATTTTATTATGTCAACGTTAAATTTCAGTGTGAAAATAAAAGTCAAAACCTTTGTCAGATTTCCATGTGTAGTCGTACATTTTAGTAGCTGTAACTGTGATGAGAAACCAGCCTGTAAATGAGATACTGTTACTGCTATGTAAAGATATGTAGTTAAATATAATACCCGTTGAACAAAATAAAAGTTGATTGATTGATTAATTGCATTTTCATTTTTATTATGTATTAGTGTCTATGTAGCATGTAACTTTACAGTACACTATAAGCATAGTTAACAGAAACTCTAATCCAACTTGGCATTTTGATGATAAATCAGCATTTACACCCATTACACCCCTTGCGTTTTCAAGTACTCTTGGCCAAACCTGTCAGTTCAACCAGTTGTTGCTTTATGAGCTGCCTTGGCAGAGGAGCAATAAAAATGTTAGGAACCAGCAGACATAATTGCCCCCTCTTTACCTCCCCGGTTACCCCCACAGCTAAAAGCCACAGCATCTATGGGATGATAAAAATCATTGCTGCTGATCACAGGGCCTTTGGAATAAGGAGAACACAGCAAGGGGTAGCTTTACAAGCTTCTTAACACTACTAAGCTCTTTTCTATCAATGGATCTGAAAGTCAGAGGTGAAACTGCACAGCTATAAAACCTACTTCCCATTTACTCTCTCTCTCCTCCAATTATCATACGCTTACGCCAGCCTAGACTTTTTCTCCTATGTCTCCTTCTCAAACTGTTTTTCTTCTTAAAACCCTATCTTGAGGCAGATCATTAGTTACACTGTAATTACAGGGGACTTAGGTAGCCTAATAGTCTATCTTTAAGGTTTGTGTATAAACGGAAGGGTTGACGTCCATAAGAATGTAATTTGTGGATTAATGCATATCTGCCCAAGGCTGCATTTGCTGAAAAATATACAGTAAGAATAAGTCATCATTCAAAGATAATTATGAGTGCTGTCTTGCACGGGAACATAAATGAAAGAAGTGTGTAGGTCTGAAGAACTTTCATTATGCCTATATTCTGCACTCTCATCGTTTTAAAACACGCACAGACACACAATACTGCAACATTACTGTCTGACCGTATTATAACAACGATATGTGTTTTTTAACATCGTGTGTTTTAGACTGACACACACAAAACTTAAGATGTAGCTACAAAAAGCTAATATTACCCTTACCGTCACACCCTTACTTCATCAATCTTGCGCTAGTAATGGGCAGCCCAAATTTCACATGCAGGCACATACCAGCAACACAGAAGCTATTTTTGAAGGTAATTTTAGCTAACATAAATATCAGCCACCACAAGCTACTGGTAATACCATACCAGCAAGAGCAAAACCCATGAAAGTAGTGGAACAACTTTAAGTTTCAGTCCTAAATGTGTTGTTTTCTTTCAAAAGTTACATAGCTTCACTTTATATAAGCAGTCAGTAATAAAGCTATGGTTGATTTTTTAACATATGCTTCTTAGCGCTACATTTGAAGTTTTAGTTGCTAATAATATGTAAGCATTTCACCAAAATGTAAATATCAAACACTTCCCATGATTTAGCTTTTTTTTAAATGACACACACCAAATGTTACATAATCTCTGTACTGTAAATGTTAGTATAGTGAGACAAATTAAAGCTTGAGCGCTACTAATGTACTGCAGTATTGGCAAGAAACATGTTTTTCCCCAAAACATAATGAAAAATGAAAAGTGTATATTTAATTTTCAAAGGGGACTATTGTGCTTTTCCTTATTTATTGTCTTGTATGTGCTGTTATAGTGGGTGTTACAATGAGGTATTTGCAAGTAATCCCTATGAGCCAAAAGCACAGGCTTCCAGGGGCTCCGTTTCATACAGTTTACTTTCTACTCCTGGCAGATTTACCTAATATGGTCATTTCAGGTGCACAGTTTTTTGCTGTAAGCACAGACGCCCCAAACCTCTGCTGGACACACCTTGGAAGCGCCAACCAATCAGAAGTAGAAGAGCTGGTCGAAGGAAGGATACGGGAGCTAAAACCGATTGTTTCAGATGCTGAATAAACCACGCAAATTGTGAATCATGGGATGATAGCTGGTGGATTATATGAATAAAAGAAATAGGTTGAAATAAGCAAAATATGTTCCCTTTGAACTTCGGTTGAGTGCAGTTGAATGGCCATTACAAACAAAGTATATACACTTTGATTTAACAGCTACAGAAACCACAGAAAATAAAAACCAGGACAACTGTGTCCAGATATCACACAGCAAAACAACACGTTTGTCTTTTGAATGAGTCAAGGAGCCGGATGTGTCCTCTTCAAAGGCCCAGCAATGATAAACAATGTCTGAATGGTCAGCTTAAAATCTCACAGGGGCCAGAAGGACTTTAAAGAAAGGGAGATAATAGGCTTAAAGGGAAATCTCTCTTGCCAGGAAAAAAAAAGAAGCCTAGATTCATGTGTTTGATACTGGTAAGAAAACTTTGTGGGAAAATTATTAAAGGGGATCAGACAAAAGCCTTTCCTGAACTTTACAATGCAGAAAGTCTCCTCACTGAACTTATAATACTCAGCTAAACTCTATGACATGGGAAAGAAGCTTGGTTAAAACCTATGAAGTAAAGATCAAAGTAGCACATACTGGTGATGAACATCATATTTCAATAACTAGAATGTAAAGTGTCATAAAAACAACCATTTGGGTTTTTTGGGGGGGGGTTTCGGGCAAACAGCAGAGCCTAATTTGATTGGGCCTTTTGATTTACCTTCAGATTGTGGCTTTTCTCAAAACATACAAACCTATTAGTAAATGCTGAATGAATTATTATATCAATATTCAGCTGTACATTTTCCATTTTTTTAGTCATGTGGCACAAAAAGACAGGAAGTGCTGATGTAGCAGCTCCTGTTCACTTTTAGGAACCAAGAAAAGGTCTGATGGGTGGTGCTATAAGTCGACATGCTGAAACCATTATGGCTTTTTATACTGGCACCACTCCCTGTAGCCCCCCTCCCCTAACTAAAACATACATGAGACTAAAGTGAGAAGGCCCCATCCCTGTAGCTACTTCTCCCGTGACCAGAAAAATAACAACTTCAGTGGAGAATCAACCCGCTCAGGGGTCGGGTCTGAAATTTTCAATCACGCGAGGCTTTCCAGAGTTGCTCCTTGAGGCATTTATGCTGATAATGCTCCAGATAATCTGGTGGGATAGTGCACACTTCTTGAATTTCATTTGTTGAGCGTGTGTCAAGCAAGCTGCTCTACTGAAAATCTATTTTTTCAAGTCTTTTTTTTTTTTTGCTGACACTGCACAAAAAGCAGTTTAACAGACGGCGC
>VURO01038296.1:0-13337 GCA_015108175.1 Pelvicachromis taeniatus
CATCAGGGGTCACCAACCTGGTGCCCGCAAGGACCACATGAGTAGCCCGCGGGCCTGTTCTAATAATAGCTCACTATAACAACTTACCAGTAAGCTGCATCTGTTTTTATTTTTTGTTGCTATTTTTTTTTAAATAGCAACAAAAAATATGGTGTCAATTTGTTAGAGATAATATATAAAAAAATGTTTATTATTAAATATTAGATCAGCGCTAGCTGGTCTCCACGGAAACAGTTGCCCTAATCAATGTCTTTACATAGATGAATATCATTAATTATTAATGATAACATATGATTAAAGTTAAATTGAGGAAATTTGTTATTTCAGAAGTGTGTGTCAAACTGGTAGCCCTTCACATTAATCAGTACCCAAGAAGTAGCTCTCACTTTCAAAAAGGTTGGTGATCCCTGCTTTAGACCTAATGATTAGGCTGAAACTTGACAGGCCAAAATGCACGAGAGAGAGAGAGACTGATCAGACACGATTTACTGATGAGTCCAGATGCATTCACCCACCGTTTAGTTTGCCTTCAATAAAAACAGTTTCTGCTGTAATTCCAGTAATGATAAGGAATTCCATTATTTCTGCCTTTTATTGGATACAAACGCTTAAAGATAGAAAAACTTTGCTTTAATGTTGCCAGTGTAGGCATTCATCATTTGATCTAATATTAGCCTGATAGATGTTGGCTTCCTGACATTCACTGTTTCACATTTAACAAAAAAAACTGCAGGGCAGCTTTTTATGAAGGAGTGTTAGGGCCACATTAAGAAAACAATATTATTGATTACTTTGAAGATAAAGTCCTAGTTCTATTTTGAGATAAAAAAAAAAATTACAGTTGTTTCAAGACAGATGTCCGCTTTACTCTCTATTCTCAGAGGGTATTGCGACCGTGGCAGACTTCAACTCTCTTCAAGGAAAGGAAAAGTTGTTAGGAGAATTGCTAAGAGTGTGCTGTCGACTGGAATCACCTTACATTATTTTCCTTAAAAATGTAATACTGGATGTCACATGGGTTGAAACTACAATAGGCAGAAGATGGACTACAAGTGCACATCTTTGCCAACACGTGCTCTCATCTCATTGATTTCTGGAAGCCATATAAATTAGTTCAGCCTGTGGAAAAATATCCCTTTGTTCCAAAGGTTGGAATTTTAAAGATGGAGGAACATTTAGGTCCATATTTACGAACGTCTACAGCGGCCGAAAGCTGCCTTTTGATGTTAAAATGCTCGTGGCTTTAAAGGGTCTCAGTGTTAGTTTTGTGTGTTAGTTGTGAACAGGAGGATTTTTGTGGCTGAAATATGGATTTGTAAGAGTTTCACTTTGCAGGAGGAGAATATTTAAACCAGTTAAGTTATCAGAACGAGTCGGCACTTCAAGTGGATGGCTCAGAAGTTGTTATTGCAGTGCCAAAACATTGGCTCTGTTTTTATGAAAGGATAGAAATGAACTGGAATGAGCTTGTTTTTGTCGCCATAGCGAGTGACTTATTTTTGCTGACTCTGTAACAAAATAAGTTTTACTGTGTAACCGCTACAAGACGCCAAAGACCGGTAAACACAACATTTTCTTACCCTTAACGAAAACACGGCTCAAATGATTGTATTTCAAAATAATACCCCTATGGATGAGTTAACTGATGCCTTTGGCCCACTTGCTACTTATTGTTCTTCTACTGTTAGAAATCTTTAATGTTTTTTAAATATTTATTTTAAATTATAGAAGCAATTGACCAAAATTATTAAGACTAGTTTTTGCCATACAAGAAATTACCAAAGCAAAATCCTATCGTCCTCCAATATGCATTAAAATCTTCATCTCTTCATCACCTCTAGATTGCGTTACTGCAGTTTTCTGTATTTGCATGTTGATAACAGTCTCTATATAGTGGTTTGGATCCACCCATTGGCTGCAAGAAGTGCAAGAAGACTTAATTGTGTATATTTTATTTTTATTGGATATTGTTGCACAATATCAGACAGTTTGTGTTTAAAATCTTGCATTGTTATCATTGTAATAGTATACAATACCAAATGAATTAAAGGTGTACACATTGTGATTTTTTTTTGTCAGTACTTTAGTAAATGTGGAGAACCGGCTTGTAAAAATCTTGAAGGAGTTGGAATCCTGGTGACCACCTCAAGGTCAGAGGTCAAGTTCTCTGAAAATCTTGTAAAAAAAAAAAAAGAAAAGATAACTTGAGAGCAACACAATGTAGCATTTTTTAGTTTCATCACAAAAAAATTCTCGAAGTGAGGTAAACTTTTCAGAAAATCACGTAGGCTTTTAAAATGTGTATTATTGGTGCATCTACCAGGAGGCTGATGGATAGCACTGGTGGTCCACAATATTTGACTACAAAGCTAATGGTCCCCAGACAGCAAGAAAACATTCCTACACAACGCTTTGGGGTTCAGCAAACATCCACACCTGAATGCTGAGACGACTCTGTTAGATATAGAAGTATCTACAGACTTCTTATATTTTTTATATGTTTAGGACAGCTCAGACCAGGCCATGCATTAATGTGTACGTTGAAGCTTGTTTAATATTCTAAAGGAACAGTTCATCATAAAATCTCATTTCCATCATTGTCCTCTGACCTGTTTGGTATTAGTTGTCCAGTTTTGGAGATGTTGGTCATAGAGGTAAATATAAATATAATAATAATAATAATAATAATGAGCCGTTGAACTCCTTTAAAATATTTCAGGAAGTATTTTTCTTTTTACCTCTCCGTCTCTGTAGGTGGGGATGTGGGAGATGGATCATTTGTTGCTGAGGAGACATTGAAGAGTGAAACTGCCACAGATGCTGATGCCAAACCGTCCACCACAACTGCTGGTAATGAGATACAACTGGATTTGTGTTAGGATTTGCATAGCAGCTGCATTTCTATGCTCATCAGAATTTAATCAGGTAGCACAAATGCCTAAACTTTTCCTAATCTTTGTGATAATATAACAAATGTTCTGTTTTTCTCCAAATAGAGAGACACCTCTCCATTCAAACTAAACTGGAGGGCCTTGAGATGCTGGTTGACCTCAGTGGTGGTGAATTCACTTCTTCAGTTTTTATGAGATATAAAGTGGTAGAGGGGCAAACTTTCATTTGTTGTTGATGGATCCCCCCCAAATGAGATTTTCAACATGGCATTTCTAAACATACTAGTTTTCCTAAGAAAGAATTAATTATTTTTGCTAGTACACAGTACATAAATAAAACAATAAAAAGAAAAATGAGGAAGGTCAATATTATTATTATTAGGCCCCTGAAAAAGTGGCTCTTTTTATTTAGCCGTAGCACAAACGGCTACTGTGCAATGCTTTAACTTTGTAATGCTTAAAGGATGTAACAACAATGTAATACTGAAAGTTATCTAATTTACACGTGGTATAAAATACAACAGCAGCAGGTTTGAAAACTACCAAGACACTAGTGAATAACCTACCCAAGTCAGGAACTATAGTGAGGAGACTCACTAGAACTATGCACAGGAATGGACTATGAGGTTGCAGAGCACGAAATACGTTACTTCTGCAGAAGAGACACTTTCAAGCCGACTGAAGTATGTTAAGGATTACCTAAACAAAGATTATACATACTGGAAGTATTCCCTTTGGTTAGATGAGATGAGCTCCAGGCTCTTTGACTGTACTGAATGCTGCTTAGCTTTGGAGAAATACGAGAGATGCGTAACACTCAAAGAATACTGTCGTCAAATAGAAACACTGTGGTGGGAGTATTATGAAATATAATTCTTTTTAAAGAAGAGATTTTCATTGTCCTCGTCTGCATGTTTGCTTGTTAATTATATAATCAATTAGCTTATACCAATCAACTAGGTAAATGACACAATACCAATCCCTCACCTTCAGCGTGTATTTGACAATCATTTTTTAAGGAATCCATTTCATACTTGTTAATCACTCTCTGTTTTTATAGTGCAGTGTGATTTATTTTAGTGAACTTTAACAGACAACCATAGCCATATTTAAATTGACAGATATTTGACTGGAAATACAAACAGGTGTACAAATGTGCAACAATACTGGTTAAGTTTAAAAAGGCAAAAACACCACTATAGAGTGCACCTCAATGATCTCATGATCCCTTGTAAAAACGTACGTGGGGAAAGTGGGAAGGAAACATTCTTAGAACAGGAAGAGACCCTTCGCAGGACCAGGCTCAGGCACATCCTGGTCGGAGGAAAAAAAAAGAATATAGGGAGACCAATAAAGATGGGACAAAACACAAACTACAGGAGAGGTAACCGCAACAGCATGTAATAAATACCATTACTTTTTGATTCTGACCAATATAGAAGTTGTAAGACGGGTACTGATATTTGATCATTTAAAAATCCAATATTCTGATACACTGGCTGTGTTTCTTTTTCTTTCAGACACATGAAACACAAACAGATTTCCCTAACATTAGTTATGTGTAGCTATTTATTTACTTGTTTACGCTCTGCTCAATTCTGCTGGTGCAGGCTCATTGTGTCTTGCCAACAGGGAATATACAGAGAGCCGTTTCCTGGGAAAACCATGCAACACCCACACATGGTTGAAGGGTGTTTCTTCTTCTGTACTTTTAAAATGTTCATTTATTGGCCATTATAAATACTGTACTGCTAGACTGGCAAATAGTTAATATCAACTTAAATTTCGACTTTGATTGCAACCAGTGAATTATAATCAATAAAGAAATTGATTAGTGTTGTGGTGGTTTTTGTTTTTTCCCTTAACAGCTGGGCGGAAATCGTGCCCTCTGTGTCCTGAGGAGAAATTCAAGGCCTGTTACAGCCACAAGCTGCGCCGACACCTGCAGAACCTCCACTGGAAAGTGTATGCAGAGTTTGAAGGTAGGAACAATAAATCGACACACATACAACAATGATCAGCAGTCGGCTGGTTTCACCTAAAATTTGCGGCAGCAAGGATTTGCTTCTTCTGTGTGACTGATGCTGGATCATATTTTGTGTTTAAATTTGTCCCGGATATAATTGTGTAGTCACAACTGTTTGCACTCCAGGGATGTTCTTCCATATCAAACTGTGAAAACTGTTTCTTTGAACAGGTTACAGGATGTGCATCTGCCACCTGCCCTGCAGAAATCTTAAGCCCAGCCTCAGCGGAGATCACGTGAGACACAAAACACATACATTTCATTTAGGTTTTTGCAAACAAAAAAAAAATGCAGTTGAAATTACAAAGATAAAATAAAAACCTGATAACAGTTAACAAGTATTAAGACTTCCTGAGTTTGGAGGGCTAAAGTGCTGAAATGCAATAAATAAATTTTATCTTTGAAGTTACAGTGTGTAAGACTTTTACTGGCAGATTTCAGTAGATTGCACATTGCAGTCAGCTTCTGTTGTCTTACCCCTTCCCATTCATGTGCATAATGAAGGCTTAGGACCTTGTTTAGGGTCAAATTCCACAATTTGGACAACGATCCAAACTGTGAAAGCATTTTGGTGACAAAACAGAATGGCCAACCAGAATGCAGTCGGTCTACATCCCTACCCTCACCTATGGTCACGAGCTGTGGGTAGTGACCAAAACAACGAGATCACGGATACAAGTGTCGGAAATGGGCTTTCTCCGAAGGGTGGCTGGACTCTCCCTTAGAGATAGGATGAGGAGTTCAGCCATCTGGGAGGGTCTCAGAGTAGAGCCGCTGCTCCTCCACATCGAAAGGAGCTAGAGATCTGACCTGGATGCCTCATGGGCTTATACTGGGTAGGTGTTCCGGGCATGTCCCACAGGGAGGAGGCCCCTGGGAAGACCCAGGACATGCTGGATATCTCGGCAGGCCTGGGAAAGCATTGGTGTTCCCCCAGAAAGGCTGGAGGTGGTGGTCGGGAAGAGGGAGGTGTGGGTTTCTCTGCTTAAGCCTGAGGTATTCATTGAGCACATGAGCAGTTGTGGCCATCTTCTTGTTGTACTTACAGATTTTTGCTGTTTCATCTTTGATAGTGGTTCTGACACTCACTAGTTCTTAGCCTCCTTTCTTACGCTTAGTGTATTCAGTTCAATGAAATTTAATTCATACAGTGATTGTTGAAAACCCCAACAATCAAACGACAAGATAGATGAAGATAAGATGGGGCCTGATTGTTAAAGACCTTGTATGTGAGGAGAAAGATATTAAATTAGTTTCTGGATTTAACAGGGAGCCAACAAAGAGAAGCTAATAACTTGTGTTCCACGGGTAAGCTTCAGGAGGTAGTTATGGATAGGAAGGTCTCAGCATCCTTGCTTAGACTGCTGCCAATGAAACCTGACCATGGATAAGCGGAAGGAAATGGATGGATAGATTGGCAGACATTTAAATAATCAATTATGTCTTTAATAATTATTTATGTATTTTATTTTTGTACGTTTTGCCCTCCACGGCTGAGAGGCACTGCAAAACAACCAAATTCTCTTTATTTGAAAGTTTTTGCATATTATGTGATGGCTTTTGTTTGTCACATTTGTACACCTACTTTCGTGGTTAAACAGTAATTTGGGGTTATGTATGTGACAATACAGGATGTTAGAGCAACATTAAATTCGTATTATCGGCATGTTTCATATATCGTTTTCTTGGGAGAGAATTATCTGGGGTTATATTTGACCACTTTGTTGTTTGTATTCTTTCCCTGTAGGCATCGGGGAGACATGTTGCTCACTACCACTGCGTAGTGTGCTCTGTTACCATTGCCAGAAAGACGGACATGATTAGCCACTTGAAACGCCACGTAAACAAAGGGGAGACTGAGGCTAGCTACTCCGGGACCTCAGATGTCTTGTTTGAAGAGCCAAGTAAGAAACACTGAGCTAAGCTGACATTTACAGCTGCAATATTGATAAAAATCCTACAAATCCAATCAGAGGTGAAGTGAAGTTACTACGAGTGACTCCAAAGGGGGCCAAATGACTTTCAGACCATCTTCCAAATGGCAGGTGTTGTAGGGAACATCTGAATCCAGGGCCACTTGAAGAAGTTGGCCATGAGCTGGCATCTCTCAGCAAAATAATGTCCCCTGCCATACCACAAAACATGTTTCTGTAAAGATCTCAGGAACATGAACATTTTGTTTTGGCCTTGAGATTTCCAAGATCTCTATCCAATCAAACATCTGGGGGGGATGTGTTGGAAAAACAAACGTTTGTTTGTAGTAGTATGAGTGAAATGGACACAATTACAACATTTTGGACACAATCAGAAGTAGACCAGAAGTACCATTCAAAAATAAACACAACTAATGTCTCAGATTATGTTTGTTTCTCACGAGTGACTTTTGACACAAATATACACTGCCTTGTCCCCCCCCAAAAAAGTTGCCACCTGGATTTAACAAAGCAAATAGGTACGGGCCTCCTACTGGATAATTGCTGCATGGGCGATTATCTTTCAGCTGGCAACAAGTTATTTCACCCCAACTGGTGCCATGAGTTGCTTCTCATGTCATAAACAACCATGTTGAAAGCTCAATTTCAGGGTTTTAAATGTAAAAAAGCTGTTAAAGGTCCTCTGTTTTTTGTTTTCGTTTTCAATCTGCACCAAAAATGCAAATACACAAGGTATTAGTAATAAAAAACTGATCTCTCCATCTGCTTTATTGTGTAAACAGGTCCATCGGGTCAAACCTACGAAATCATGAAAGAACTTGGAACAAATGTTCAGCTCCTCCCAAACCACACGACACCGCAGAAGAGCGACACTTACTTCAATCGCAAGATGAAGACCAACAGGTGAAGATCAGCGCTCGCTGAAATGTGTCCAGATTATCTCTGTTGTTGAGAAATTAAAGTGGAATTTGTGGGGTTTTGTTTCAGGCAGCTGGTGTTTTGTTCACTGGCTGTTTTGGCCGAGGAGAGAAACCCAGTTGAATGTCTGGATGCTTTTGGAGCCACAGGTGAGTATGAAACTTACACAACTCCAAGGAAGAGTTTCATTTTAATCAGGAGTTCAAGCCAAGACCTTCAAAAAACAACAACAAAATAACAAAGTTTCTGCAAAATCTTGTTTATTTTTCCTACAAAAATCATACTCATTCAGCTTAGTTTAGTTCAGATCAGTTATTAAGAGGCTGAATGTTGTATTAAGACACCTTTTCTTTGCAGTGACACATTTTCTGAGAACAGAAAGTAAATTTACATTTTGCCTCGGCAGTATTAGCTAATCAGCAACATTTCTGCCTGGCCACCTTTCAGGCATCATGGGCCTCCAGTGGGCGAAGCATCTTCTTAATGCCGTGAGAGTTACTATAACAGATATCAGTGACACGTGTGTCAAAATGATCAAAGAGAACTGCAAGCTAAACAACATCCGAGTGGACGTAGGCATGCGAGTTCCCCGGGTGTCTGACGGGGTCAGCGGCGAGGTCGAAGGAGTGCCCATTGCTACTGTTGAGGTCGCCAAGATGGATGCCAATGTCATCATGCACCTGCGTCCTTTTGACTACATGTAAGTATGCAGGGTATCTTTTAAATTTAGTGACAGCCATTCATTTATTGTCTTGTCCAATTTCCAAACATGTTCCCTTTAGAAGTTATGACCATATTTTAATATAATCGTTGATTTTAGCTTCATCTCTGTAGAGATTTCATGTCATGAATCTTAACAGTCTATGTTATTGGTTTCTGGGAGGTCCAAATTCAGTCAAAATGTAATAAAACACTACTTTCTTATTCTTGAATGTTTTAGTCACTTAGATCCATTCGGTACGGCGGTGAACTACTTGGATGCTGCCTTCAGAAATGTCCGAAACCTGGGCATCATCTCTGTGACATCCACAGACACGGGCTCCCTTTATGCCAAGTCTCCCAATGTCACCCTGCGTCACTATGGCTGCCACATTGTACGTACTGAATACTACAAAGAGTTGGCAGCACGAATGGTCGTGGCAACCATAGCCAGGTAGGCTGTTTTCATTTTGAAGGCCTATATGGGATGTGAGGCAGAATTAAATCAGCTGTTTATACTGATTAACTTCCATCTGATGCAGAGCGGCAGCACGCTGCAACAAGGGCATTGAGGTGCTGCTAGCCGTGGCATTGGAGCATTTTGTGCTAGTGGTCGTGAGAGTCCTCAGAGGTCCTATGCAAGCTGATGAGTCAGCCAAGAAGTTACGAAAACTGATGCACTGCCAGTGGTGTGAGGAGAGAGTGTTCCTCAAACAGGGAAACATGGTGGATGGTGAGTGGCTGAAAATCATATACCGTAGAGGATTCTTTACAAGCTTTTAAATGATGAAGCATTACAGCAATGAAAGAATCTGTCACATATTTGGTGAGTGGAGCAAATCGTTTTAATTCAATAAGATGCTGAAGTTACCTCACTGTGTTCTAATGCATGCTTGTTTCAGACACACTACCCTGCAACTGTCATGGAAGTCTGCCTGGAAAAACAGCAGTACAGCTGGGACCTCTATGGTAAACTGCACATAGCAACACCAGTCTCATGGATCACTCCTATCCTGTGTTCTCATACAGCTGTAATAGTTTGGTGTTAACATCCATCCGTTATCTTCCACTTATCCTTGTGCTAACATTCAATTTAAAACAATGGGTGCATAATTCAATGATAAAAACAAGCTTGTTGGGAAAGTTAAAAACATGACATTACCACGAGAACCAACAATCAAGAACGGGTTTTAAAACTGTGGCTTCCTCGTGGCCCTAATTCTCTATTCCTCTAATCCTTCCTTAATTAGGCTAAATAACCCAGCTAAGGTCTAAATATGAAAAAGACATCATCTGGATGGGAGCGTATGCTTCCCGAAAACCTGTATATGCTTTTCCAAATTGGCAGCTGCCAATTCCATGAACACAACCCTGTACCATCAGAGGCTCGTGAACAGTGCTTGGTAACAAGCCAGATTGTCGCTCTGTTCTTTCGTTTGAAGGATGTTTTGTTTACGTTTTACAAAAATAATTTCATATTTTTTGTGATACTGGGGGTTGTGAAAACATTCCTTATATTTAAAACTTTGTTAGTCCAATCACGTTTGAGCCTCTGAAACTGGGGGGCTGTTTATGAAACTGGCTGTCAATTCAATTCAGTTTTATTCACACGGCATAAGGTAGACCCTACAATAATACATACAGA
The DNA here is from genome assembly GCA_015108175.1 of Pelvicachromis taeniatus. Lineage (NCBI taxonomy): Eukaryota > Metazoa > Chordata > Actinopteri > Cichliformes > Cichlidae > Pelvicachromis > Pelvicachromis taeniatus. The sequence continues at coordinate 10,114 of VURO01038296.1, forward strand.
TTGTAATGCAACATGTAAATGGCGCTAAAAGGTTAATGCTTTTGTTAAATCCTTTCATTTAAAATCCTATGACGTTGTGTACACAAGCAAAGAGTTAAAGTGTCATTGTCCAAATACTTACCCAGCTGTGTGTGTGTGTGTGTTTGTGCAGGTCTGGTCCTCTATTTAACACAGGCTTTCTGAGGAGGATGCTTTCTGCAGCTGTGAAGCACAGCATGGATGATATCCAGCCGCTCGTCAAAACTCTGATCTGTGAGTCTGAGTGCACCACCCTCAAGTCTTTAGTCCACGGACCGTCTGCTCTCACCAACCAAGGTACCAATCTATCATCTGTAACATGGGTCTGATGTTGACATGGTCCAATCTTGAAAGGATCTTTTGTTCTGCTTCAGTGGAGTGCGGCGTTGTAATTAAGACCTTACACACTGGAGACGAGTCGGGCGCTGCTGATCAGTCTGGTGAGTCAAAGTTCTCTAAGCCTCCATTATTCACTCAGACCTCCTACTTCCTGTGAAATATTTTCACACACATACCTGGACAACTGAGTGAAAACCTGCAGCAGAAAAGGGAAAGGAGCAAAGACTGTGTGTACAGATGGCTGTACTCTAAGTTTGCATGTGTCCTCTAGAGGGCAGTGCAAGCCTTTTCTGCTTTAAAGCAATTCACCATGACAAAATTAACTATTTGGTCTTAATTTTGACACTTTTTACGGACATCGTCTTCAGTTACCACTATAGTTTTTGTCCTAAAAATGTCCTTTAATGCATTATTTTAGATATTTTTAGTATAACATATATGACGTTGCATGAAATATATATTTAAGAAATCTAATATTTCTGTTGAGGTATAATTTTAAATTACTCCGTAGGAAAGCGGAAGATCGCAGATGAATCTGGGAACTTTGTGAAAAAGCTCAAGTCTGATGCCGCTCTGGATCACCCACCATTCTACTACAGCATCCATCGCCACAGCATTCGTGGCATGAATATGCCCAAGTGAGTGACCTTTACTAAACTCACTTGGAAATCAGGTATTTTTATTTCTTATGTAGAGCCCTTTAAATGCCAAAAAAGAGCCATTACTGATCATTTTTAAGAGACACCTTAGTCTTTTAGAGTATAAAACATTTTGTCGACTTTGCAACAAATAGGAAACTAATAACTAAAGTACAAGAACAGGCCAAACACTAGTCAGGATCAGACATCAGTCCCACTTTATGTGCACCTTGCTGTAAATACTTTGGTCTGTGCACAGGTTGAACAAGTTCCTTCAGTACCTGACAGAAGCTGGTTTCAAAGTGAGTCGGACTCACTTTGATCCAACGGGGGTTCGAACCGACGCTACGCTGCTGCAGTTTAAATCTGTCCTCACCAAGTACAGCGTTCCTACGTGCACCAACGCCAGCGCCACTCAGTCGAGCGTGAGCATGGAGAAAACAGTGTGAGCAAAGAAAAGGCGTCACTGCTCCACGCCTGAAGTGAAACTTTATTTCTTTGTTTCTTTATGCCTGAACTAACTTCTCAGTCAGTTTCACAGTCAAAACATGTGGTTTTATTGAACGAATTTTAATCAAACATCAAGCAAGGAAAGATATTTTTCTATTTGTACACAAATTCAAGTGTTAGAGATGGGTTGTTTTATCTCTATTTATTTCTCCTGAAAATCAGTATTGTAAACTTTTATCTCTTTATTACCTTTTTTGTTTCCCTTGTTTTATAAAAGCATCATAAAAATCTTGTCTCTTGCTTTCTCAGTAATTCTTTATTGGGCTCTAATTTCATGCTTCAAACTGTTCTGTTTTTTTTTTTTTTTAAATGTACAGTGTGGAACAGGCACATGTTACTCAAAATGTACAATGATCAGAGTGAATACAGTGAAATATACAGAGAGACACCTGAGAACTACTATATTTCAAATGTAACCTGCTATAGGCATGACATATATAAAGGAGACATGTAATTCGATATTTGTGTGGTCTGTAGGCTCAGGAGGTAGACCAGGTCACCTACTAATCAGACGGCTGGTAGTTTGATGCCCTTCTGCTCAAGTCTGCATGCCAAATATTCTTGGGCAACGTACCCGGGTAGTGTGTGTAAGCATGAATGTTAGAAAGAAAACACTTAGAAAAAAGTGCTTGTGTGAATGAGGCAAGTTGTACAAAGTGCTTTGAGTGCTCAGAGTATAAGAACCTGTCCATTTACCATTTAACAGTGACACTGAAAATATTATCAGCCTAAAACCTGATGAAAACAACTTGAGTGCATTCAGGGAACACATTAAACGATTCTGTTTTTCAAATCTGCTGCTCTGTGGATAAGTTGGTTTTCATTGGCTCTTTCCACTGGACATGCTAATATTGAACTTCTGTTAGTCACCAGCAAACCGTAAATGTAAACTCGAGAGCCATGAAAGTACTAAAAACTGCAATTCATCCAATATATGAAAGAAATGTTTCTGCTTCCGTTTTGGTTAGTAAAATTAAATCTGTCACATGAAACTTTCTAAGTTTGATGTTTGAAGTTGTACGATTGTTCACCAAATCCTGCTAATTCTTACGGTCCAAGAATGACAGTTCTAGCCACTACGGTTAGGAGGTTATAGCCATGTGTTTGAGGGGTATCCTCAATATGAGAAACAGATTTACAAAGGCTGTCTCTCCATGAGCCTGTTGACCCATTCACTCAGTGAAGCAGTCTGTGTGCGTCCCAGATCTGGTTGAAGTCCAAAATCTCAGTTTAATCAGCTGAAGCTCTCAATACTCTCTCGTGTGCAACTTATTGGTGACTGGTACACTGCAAAAGAGCCTCTTTTCTCTTTTCAAGGGTGGATGCAATCATACCCATCTATATTTATTTCCCGAAAGAAAATCCTGAAATATAATGTACTGATAGTTTATACTTGACAGTACAAACTAAGAAAGACGACTTTTCTTACAGATTCGAAACTACACTATTAATGCTTTGAATGCTCCCCGCAGGGTCTTTAAGCTGTTGTTCAATCCACCAAAGCAGCAGGAGTATAAACAATGAAAGCTTAAACACTCTTGTGGCCATTGTTAACTGTCATTTAACTGTAATCATGACTACCAGTCACGACTATCCTCATAACTTTGATTGGACCTTGAACTCAATAGATATTATGCTGCAATGTTTCATGATATGCCACGTTATCTTGTCAGAAAGTACTGTTCCACATTCAATTATGTTTGACAGTTTTGCATGGAG
>VURO01038300.1:0-10629 GCA_015108175.1 Pelvicachromis taeniatus
AAAACAAAATAAACTAAAAAAAAACAAAACAGAAAATAAAAAAACAACAAAAAAAAAAAGAAACAAGAAAAAAAAAGAAAAAAAAAAGAAAGAAATGAGCAAAACAGGGACTCACAAAGATGAAGATTTGACAAGAAGAGGGTACCAAAAAACAAAAACCCTTAAAAACAAGGAACCATCTAATCTGAAGCGCAGACGAGATATGAACATATGTATATTCCACATATGCAGACATGCATACACAGACAAACCACAATGTTTACAGTAACTACATGAATGTGTATCGTTATTGTATGAAATGTGTGTCATAAAAACACACTGAAAAAAGTATAAACGGTGATGTGGCAAATCATATCAAATGAAACATTTGTGTCACTGCCAGAACTTTTAACTGTGACTGTATGAGAATGTGACTGTATGCGTTTGTGTGTAATTCTTCATCGCATATATGTATTTGTCAGTGTCTCCCTGCGAACAGGAATTTGCGCATTTTCTAAATTTACTGAAGTCTCCTTTAATGGTGTAATCCCAGTATGAGGATGAGATCGTAATATTTAATTTAACGCGTAAGTTGATTTTTTTTTTACTACATCCACCAGTAAGACATTTTAACACAGTATGTGTACTTGTTTTTTCCAGTGGTTTTTCACCAACTTTGCTTTGGCATGTTTAAACCTGCCTCTGCATCCTTGTGAGTTTCAGTTGTGGTTGATGGATATTGCTGGGTGTGATGATAAAATTGTACCAATGTTTTTTTTAATAATTAAATCCTGTCTATAGCCAATGATGGTAAAGGTTGTACCAAACATGAAACATTTGCTGCCCATCATTAATTCTTATCAGTAACCCAGCATAACATAGCAACACAAGGCCCAAACCAAAGTTAAACAAATTAAATAAGAATTATTTAAAAAATAAATAAATAAGTATAGCATTTATAATTGCTTGTTTTTGCCTTTTTTCTGTATAAAATAATGTTGAATATCCCATTTGAAAAAGGTGTCTTAGGATGTTATTCTATCTAATGAGTTCCTCGCTCGAGCCAGATGTAATCTGTCTCCTCACACAGCCTATTTGGACGCCCCCCCTCCTCACTTCTCCCTGTAATACACCCTCTGAGTGCATTTCTCATGTTTGTTTGGTGAGTAGTCAGCACAGTTTTTATTTCACTGCCACACACAGTGAGGAAAAGCTGACCTCAGGAGAGGACACAGATGTGACTTTTCCCTGGGAGCAGCCATCATCAGAAAAGGCCTCCCACCCTCGTTTGTCCCCTGGTCTCTGATTAGCAAGGACACATGGACCAAATACGTCCAGCTCTGCTGAGTTCATCTGAAGCCTGAAACACAAACACTTCAAGACTAAACATCCTCTTCCATCAAAGCATTATGCAGATTTTTTTGGTTTTTGCGTTTCACATAATCCAAATCTCCTTATCCAATTTAAATATATGTTTAACAGTGCTGACCACTTTAATCTCTAGAAATACTTCATTAGGAATTCACCTTGCTAGTTCTGGGTTGGACCCGCTTTGCCTTTACTGCTTTAATTCTTCATGGCACATGGTCCATATTGACATGATGGCATCATACGGTTGCCGCACATGCTATGAATCTACTGCTCCACCTCATCGCAAAGGTGCTCTGTTGGAATGAGTGACTGTGGAGGCTGGTGTGTACATTGTCCACAAGGATGGATCCATACTTGTTGTTCTGCACCAAATTGTGACCCTGCCATCTGATTTTTGCAGTAAAACTCAAGACTCATCAGATCAGGTGACATATTTCCAGTTGTGAATCGTCCAGTTTTAGTGAGCATATGTGAATTATAGCTTCAGTTTTTTGTTCTTGGCTGACACAAGTGGCATCTGGTGTGGTCTTCTGCTGCGGTAGCTCATCTGCTTCAAGGTTCAATATGTTGTATGTTTAAAGACGCTCTTATGCATTCCTTGATTGTAACAAGTGGTTATTTGAGTTACTTACTTTACAGTGACCTCTGATCTCTGGCATCAACAAGGCATTTTCAGCCAGAGTGCTGCTCACTGGATATTTTCTCCTTTTTAGACCATTCTCTGTGAAACCTAGAGATGTAAATCCCAGCAGATCAGCTCGATCTGTCTATATTAATTTTATAATTACAGTTACAATTGTTGCACACAGCACTTTGGTCTGTGGGTCTTGCAATACAATAATGTAATGTGAAATTGAATAAATTCTTGAGTAATCTTTATGAGTTTCTATTTATAAACTTAAGATACACAATAAAACAACAGAAACATAAATCAAACATTCAAAAACATTTTAACATTATGAGCCTTGTGTTACATGCTCCAAAACAGCAAACCCACTTTGTAAAATGTACATAAGACAGACTCTGAGGGGGAAACATGGAACTCACACCCTCCATGCAAAAGAGAAGGCCTAGATGGCACATGATGGCTGTAAGTCTAAAGAACACATCCAGATTTTTCAGCAAAACAAATGCCGCAATCCAACAAAACCACATTTAGCACATAATAACAGCATGCCTCTCCATAATAAAAGAGTGCGGGGGCTAAACTGACTTGTCACCCACTGAAAACATTTGGAGCATTATGAAATGACAAATGTACAACAACTGGTGTACTGTCCTGTTAAACAGCTGAAATCCGATTTTAAAGCAACAAAGAGCAAACACTTGGTTTCCAACACTATAGCAACTGGACCCTAAAGAGCAATGAGTGTTACAATAGACTTACACATAAAACTACACTTATATGTTTCTTTCTTTAAATATATGGTTTAATTTACAAGGTAATAATGAACTGTTTTTGGTTTAGAATTAATTTACTTATACGATCACATAATACTGTATTCAAAAATAAGTGCGCTCATTTTAGTTTACACTGTTACGTATATGTGATTTAATCTTTCTTTGTTTTCTGAGTTAACCCAGCAGCAGCTGCTCCCAGTCCCTCGGTTGATGAGCTAAGCGGTGGAAAAGGGGCGGAGCAAGTCTGTATAGAGACCTGCAAATTGGGTAATACCACAACTGCTATATTTGCTATATTAGTTTCTGTTAGGTTTTTGTGTGTTCTACCCCTGTTTGTGTCTTTGTGGGCTGATGAGCCATTATTTAAGTTTCCTCTTTGTCTTGTTTAAGTAGGTCAGTTTGTTTGAGTTAGTAGTATCGTTTGTTGACTGCTTTTGAGTAGACTTCTGTTACTCTGATGTCTTTTATGGGCCCAAGATTGAGTTGTTTTTTGTTTTGTTTTTTGGGATAATTTAACCAAGTTTGTTTTTTGATGTTAAATAAAAAACCTTTTTTGGGACTTTAACCTGTGCCTGACTTACCTTCACTGCTCGGTCCATCACAATGTTCCTAAGATTAAATTCAAAATAAGCATATAGGTGCTCACAGCATACATAATACCCCCCCTTTCAGGAAGGTATGAAAGCTTACTTCTAACAATGAAAAAAAGAAAAGGGGTAATCATAAAGACATTCAGCATTATTAAAAGATGTGATCTTTTTCCTCTTATTCCAGCGAAAGGGTTTTTCTAGTATCAAAAATGATCATTAGGCCTGTTCTGGACCAGCAGAATCACTACTGGGTGAAGTTAATATGATTTAAGCAGCTATTAGGGGAACAGTCTACCCACAGTTAAATGCAGAAAAGAAAAGCACTGTCAGCTTTTCTATTCTGCAACTACGATGTGCATGGTGCAGGAAAGTAATGCGGTGTCACACTTGAGTACGGAGAAGAAGATCAGCATAAGGTCATCTACTGTACAGATGGAGGCAACAGCTGTCAGCGCCAAGAAAGTGGTCACATGATCTATCCCTCTGCCTCGAAGAGTATCCTTCTGCCAGAGGCCTATCATTTCCCTCCTCCACAAATCCATAAACATCCGCACCATAAGTTTCCCTCTGAAAGCCTGCATGGATGAATGCCAAGATCATCTCACTCACTCTTGTATTTCCTTTCCTGTTGTCGAACACCACAGCCTCTCAGTATTTTTGGAGCTTTCCCTCCGAAGCACAGCCCCTTATAGAGAACGAAGCCTTTAATTTGAGGCCCGTCAAATTGAATGTTGTTGCTTTTGTGCAGACGTGTTCGTGCGCTGGTGGGGAGGCTCTAGGATGGGGTTTGTCCTTTGAGGTGGGGTTACATGATGATGGGTCTGACACAGATCTGACCCGAGCCTGGAAAAGACTGTGCGAAGAGCAGCAGACGGGCGTGCACTGCAGCTCCTGATAACAGATGGAGCAATAAAATGCAAGACCTGTCAGACGTGTTGCTATTTGATTGATAGAGTTTGGCTCAGCTTGTATTCGCTTTTAATATTTTTTGTTGAGCTGGGGATGTGAGCAGATGGCTCTGGGCTGCTTTTCCACTGTATGAAGTTGCATGTGGTTACATGGGCACAGCACTGTTTGCAAGCACAATCTATCTGAAGCACAAACACCCACCTCTCTCTGTGCACATAGGTACACAGAGAGGTGGTAGATTGTCACAGGCAAGGCAAGGGCATGTCTAAGTGGTACTCCAATCCATATCCCCACCACCACCACTACATCCATCACGACTTCACTTCAAAATTGCTGTGACAAACTGCCCCAGAAGCCAGTATTATTCCTGGCCGTACAGTTCTGCTTCTGCTGCTGCTGCTGCATATTTGAGTACTGACGGTTATTTAGGGGATTGCAAGATAAGGGGAAATCTTCTGAGTAAGAACATTTCCAAGACTCTCAAAGGGTTAGAAGATGAGGCTGGGTCATATTTGGAGAGTCGTGCATGGATTTAGGATGGGAAAAGGCATTTTACTTTAAAAAAAAAAAAAAAAAGTGTGGCAGCTCAACAAAGATGGTGACAAGTTTAAAAATGAATCAGCAGCAGAAGCTTTCTGACACATTTCTGTTAAAACATCTGCAGAGTAGTTAGAGTTTTCCAGTCAAACCAGTTCCCTTAAAGTGAAGACAAATAAGGAAAGTTATTTACTCAGTGTTACATAAGGCATCCTGACCTGTAACTCATAAAAGCAGACAAGGACAACAAGTTTGTGTATTTAAAGTTTCAGTGGTTTAGTGTTCTATAAGCGACACAAAAGACAAAAGCAGAGGTTGAAATTTTCCAGTCTCTATGGGACAACTTCAAAAATACCAGTCATATATTTCACATCATGCAACTCTGTGTTGTGTTCTTATTAAACTGCATTTGTAAGTTTCTATCACCTGAATGATAGAATAAAATATTTTTTGCAGGTTACATACAGTTAGCTCCAGATTACTTTTTAAAGAATGGAAGTTTTTTGTTGTTGTTTTTTTGCCTCTGTACAACACCAAAATGAGTTTACAATCAAACAAACAACACCCAGTTGAAGTGCAGACGTTGAGCTTCAGTTCAGAGAGTTTAACATAAGTACTGAATGAACTATTTAGGAATAACAGCCCCTTTTAAATACAGTCCCTCATTTTTAGAGGCTGAGAAGTAACTGAACCAGCTAACAAGGTATGAAACGTGAGGATTGTCTTTAATACTTGGGTGAAAATCCCACCAGTCAGTCACCGGCAGAAGTGCAGCGTTTCCTCAAGATGCTCTGCAAGACCGTTACTTGTTTGTGGGTCTCCCTGGCTTCAGTTTTGTGTTCAGTAATGCAATAGCATGCTCTGTTGGAGTGATATCAGGTGACTGACTTGGCTATTGAAAAATATCACATTTCTTTGTCTTGACACTCTTGTGTTGCTTTCGCAGAATGATATGGATTGAGGTGTACAAAGAATTTAGCTGAGACCTGTGTGAACTCCTTCATATGTCTTTTGGTAAAATCTAGTCTGTCCTTCTTGTTTTTGAGTATAACCGTTACCAAAGAATCTCTTAATTACAGGCTTTCACACTGACTGGCCACTTTCCAGAGTCTGCTCTTGTGTAGCAGCTGTGAAGCTGTTTTTCTTAAACATGGAAATAATTCTGTGATCACCAACTTCAATTCTCTCCTGGGGTCTTTCAGGTGTTTTGGTGTTGCCAAAAAGCCAGCGCATTCATTATTTTTGAAGAAGAAAGTTGATTCGGACAAATACGTTTGCAATTTCTCAGACTGATGACCTCCTGCACTTGCTCCAAAGTCACTTTGGACCTCATTTTGAGAATTCCAGTGAAAAGCAGCAAAACGCAACTTAAACACTTTGCATTAACAGATCTGTTATCTGTACTGCTTATCAATACGTACCTAATTACTTTGGAGCCTTTGAAAATGGAGGACTATGCATCAAAATTGCTTTAATTCCTAAAATTAATTCAATTTTTTTGTTAAATCCCTTGAATTAAAACTGAAACTTGGAACTTAAAACACTGGTTGACATGAAATCCACTGTGGAAAAAAAATGTTTTGTCCAAATATTTGTGGCTCTATGTAATTATGACCTTCACCTTGGAGAATTAAGAGGTCATCTTGCAAGAAAACACAGGAAACCTCAATTTAAAATAAATGCATTCATGAGTTTTAGTTGTGAGGGTTGATTTAAAAAAAAAAAGAAAAGAAGAAGAAGCAGAAGGTTATAACAAACTGACTGGTTTTATTTTCTCTTTCATAAATAACACTGAACAAGCATCGTACAGTGATAAATAACATTTATACACTGTAAAATTCTCTGTATTACAAAATACAGTATATGTGTAATGCACTTGATACAGATGGGGAAGTATTACATTTCATAGCACCACACATGACCTCACTGACCCTTTAGGTTAATGACCCCTCACTCTATACAACACCTGCATCCCAAACTCAGGTCTTGTATGGGTGTCTATGAAACATGCTTCCCGTAGGAATCAGTTGTTGCATAACTATATCTAAAGTTAAGTAGAGCCCACCTAGGAAGAACCAAAGCCATTAAGTGTAAATCTAAATTTTTGCACAATCTGAGTTCCCAGGAGAGATGCTTAAATGTAAAGATGTGTGTCCATGGTGGCCAATCAAGCTTATATGTTTGATTTTTGCATTAAACACGGTAAAAAACAAAACAAAACAAAACAAAAAGTCCACTTTTCCCACGTCTGAGCAGAACAGCTTCATTAACCATGGTTCTGGAGAGTCTCTGTTAGGGGACATCTAAGACTTTAAAACAAGGAAAACCGTATTTCCGTGCTTTTAAAATATGACTAGCTAAGTGTTACATGACTTTCCCCCCAAACTATCAGCTGTATAACATGCTCACCTCTCTCCCTCTATACGTTCATTTTCAGTTCAAGTAAGAACCTGTAAAAGTGTTTAGAGCTAACGTTAAAGATCATTTGATCTGTGCGCAAGCAGTCAGTCATTTCAGGGACTCTCACAATACCGAACAAGCTGTTCTGATCACGGATACTGGCGTGTCTCGTGACGTCTCTTTCAAATCATAGGCAGCTCAGAGATGTCCGTCAAAGAGGCAGCGGGAGGTAAAAGGCAGGCTGAACACTGAAACACAAACCTGGGGATGGCAATACTCAGTCTTACAGTGGAATATAGCTCAAATAACTTAAATGCATCTTTTTGTTCACGTTATAAACAGACTGAACGATGACCCTCACTTGGCTAAAGAGCTTACTGGTATATATGGTTAGGATTTTTTTTTTTTTTTTTTTTTGCTTTAAACTGTCAAAATTATTGCTAAATTCAAACCGGAAGGGGTCCTTAAACCAACATTTAGCGTGAAAACAACCCCCTCTTGCCAGTAGACTGACAGCATGGAATGTGTTTGGGTGAAGACCGTTTCTGGCATTAAGAAGAACAAAAAGGTACGAAAATTAAAATTAAAAAAAACAATTTTATGCACCAGCATCACAAAGCAGGCTTTTTGTGAACAACTACAGGGACATTAAGATGTGTAAATTTCTTTTTAAATTTTTTTTATTTATTTGTTTTACTTTTAAATAGGAGCCCTTAATATTCCTCTATCAGACTTGGTCTGAGGAGCAGCATCACAATAAATGTAAAAAATAAAAAGTAGTATCACATTCATCACTTAGTGTCCGTGTTGTGTTTGATTGTCAGCTTCTGAGACACATCCAGTTCTCCTTTTGACCAACCAAACCCATTTCTAGTTCATCTGTATGAAAATAATGTTTGTCTGTAGTGCACTGTGCAAACGAACCTACAGAATGAGATCCCTTTTGTATTAAGAGTTTAAAGAAATAAAGAAAACAAAAAACAAAAACACAACAACAACAAAGCTTCACCAATTCACCGCACATTAAAAAATAAAAAGCCTCTTTATCTCATCAAGCTCACGCCTCTATAATGTAAGTACGGTAAACCCCAAATAACACACAAACTTGGGTTTGTGTTATGTCGTGTGCATGACAGCATATCTTATTAGTTTGGTTTCAGCACTGAAATGTGACATTCTTGCCGTTTCGTTCCTCGATGTATTGCACTGATTTATCAAATCTACCATTTTTAACAAAAGAGAAGAAAAAACAAAAATCCCACAGCAAAAACAAAAAAGTAAAACAAACATTAACAAAAAATCAAAATGGATCATTAACGTTGCAGGAATCGCTCGCAGGGCGTTAAACACAGTGGATGTTAAACTTCCCGGCTCTCCTCTCCAGCTGCTCCTATCAAAGGATAGGAGGTGCAAAAGCTGATATCCAGGCAGCTAATGTGCCACAAGTCGCAGCAGAGCCTGCGGACACTGGGAGCGTCCAAAAATAAGACACTTTTAACAAAAGGAACCATAATTCAATGCAAAATAATTCAAAAATAATAATAATGCCCTTATTACTCATACAGCAAATAAGCAAAATAATTCGATCACCTGAAATAAAACAGAAAACAGGTATACTATGAAATAAAAGGTGCATAGGCTGGTGTTCTTTTGACACTGAAATGAAAAGTAAAATCTTGAAAGCGTCGCATTGCACATTCAGAAATAAAGCAGGCGTCTCGTTTCCTGCCATGTATTTAATAAGTCCCTCGCTGTGCTACCCGCCATATTTTTGCCTGCTCTCATGGCAAAAGTGAAACAGTCACGTTAGATCATCTAGAAAACAAACTTTGCATTTTAACCCAAACTATTATTTTGTTAGTACTTTTGGTGCCTAAACCTAAACCGCAGTAAAAGAACGCACACACCTTAAGTGTAAAGGTAATAAAACAGAGTGTAGACGCTCTGCTCTTGTCCAGGATTCAAACTACAGTCTCATGAGTGTATGATTAACTTCATCAGCCACCTCCAAGTGTGTACTTTGTAACTTGGAAGTTCTACACGAGCACAAAAGAAAGGATTAAATATCGTGACTATTCCACAAGTTGCCGCGAGAACGTTATATTTCCGCAGACGTCTCGTGTAACAGAAGTAAAGAAGTACTTTAACAAAAAACCAAAAACTAACAAAAGAATACCATTATGTACCACTTCCATCAGCACCATTGTTAGGTGCATGGTCCCGCACTTCAACTACAGGCGTACACTTTTAGGCCGCTCAGAGCGAGATGCCGGGACGATCGCTGCAGTACGTTACCGTGCCGCCGGCATGTTTTGGACACCAGCTGAACTGTGCTGGTTCCCTCAAGTATACGCACTTTACAATTGAGTGACCAGGTCATGGCTGCTACAGCCACATGTGGCTATTCGAGGTCACACGATGTTGATGCAGTTTCCACTTCCAGCCGTCACCCTCTTGCTGCAGTAGGTGAAGCTGCTGTGATTGGTGGAGGAGCCGTTCATGTGCGACGACTTCAACTCCATCTGGCATGCGGCGATGGCTGCGTTGAGCTCTACCTGAGCCCGGTGCACAACGTAGAACATCAGGCCGATGCTGATGACGATCTGTGGAGCAGAGCAGAGCGAGCAGCTTTGTGTTAACTAATGTTTGAGGTCATGAGGCGTCTGTTTGTGTAATGATGACGATAATGTACAGCACGACATTTACAGCTACATCGTTTTTGTCTCCTGAAAGCAAAAAGGGATGAAGACAAATTTTTAGCTACCTTCTAACGTTTACAAATTAAAACAGTTAAACAGCATTAAGCAGCTAATCTTGATAACAATTAAGTTACTAATTATAAACTAGAACAAATATCAATGTAACTTATTTAGTTCAAAAACGAAAGATATTGCTGCGTTCTTCTGTATTTTAAGTTATTTCAACTTCTAGACCACTCACATATCTATGAAAAGCTAAAGCTCGAAGCCAGCTGGAGTTTGCTTTAAAGTCATTTTGTAGTCTGAGTTTTTCAGAATGAGCCTAAACAAGTAATATGAGTTCAGAGGCAAAAACTGAGTTAGTCGCCTCTAAAACACTAAGTTAATCATACTGAAGAACAACCTCCAATATGTTTATAATATAAATCAGATGTAATTTGCCATTTAAAGGTTGGTGTTGACTCAAATTCATTCATTTTCTTCAGTTCAGTTTAGGGTAGCAGGGAAGAGGAGCCCATCTGTGCTGCCACTGAGTGAAAGGCAGCATCAACCCTGGTGGGGTTGTCAGTAGGGCTGGGACAACGCGTAAAAAATTTGTGTCGATGCGTCGTCACTTTAAAAAAAAAAAAAAAAAAAAAAAAAAAAAAAAAAGAGAGAAGAAGAAAAAAAAAAAAAAAAAAAAAAAGTGGGGGGGGGGGGGGGGGGGGGGGTGTCTTTATTTCTGCCCATGACAAAATTGTCAT
>VURO01038316.1:0-16177 GCA_015108175.1 Pelvicachromis taeniatus
CCGTATATCTTCCAGTTGTAGCCTGGGCGTTTATTCAAAAAATTATCCGGCCGGCGTTTAAAAGAGACCGGCGGTTGTTGGAGACCGGCTCTTATTCCCTTCTCGGAATTGTTGCGGAAGTGAGAGGGAAAGAGGACCCAGGCACGGTTTTTAGACTGAGGTGAAAAGACTGTGTTTACTTACAGTGCTCCAAAACGTATTCCAGTTGTGCTCCTCCATTGCTCCCGAGTGTCTCCTTGTCTGTGGTAGCCCAGTGCACGAGTGGTGCTCCCCGAAACTTCTCTCCGCCCGACTCTCCAGGAGAGGAAGTAAAAGTTAGCAGGTCCGCTAGCCGACAGTTCCAGTTCAGTTTAATAATCCCACTTCGATGGTCGCTACATCTAGCTTAAATGTCGCTGGTTGTAGATGACGGCTGATTGGAGACAGCGCAGAGGGTTGTTGTTTTTTTTTTTCCAGTCACACTCCATACCAGTTGGTGGCGATAATGCACCATTCAGTTGTTTGCCAACCGCCAATAATATTTAAAAAGGAGTTAAATAGAAGAAGACAGCTGTTCCGGCCGTGTGCCTTTTGTTTTCTTGTGCATGCAAATTCACCTGTGCTGGGACTCGAAGAGGTTTGGCTGCTCCGCAATCTGAGACCGCCCTCGATTATGCAAATCGAACTGTGCCAGCCCGTGCACTTCATTGGCTGCTGGGGGCTCCCTCGACACTCCCAGAAGCAACGATTGGTGGATTGGATGCCGGAGTGATTATATAAGCCTGAGTGCCATGCAGCGCCTTGCTAATTAGCAGGGGGACTGCTACTGAGTGCCATGCAGCTCGTTAGCAGGGGGACTGCTACCCCGAGCAATCCCTCTCTGTCAGAGGGACTTCCAGGTCAAAGGTCTATTACTACCGGGCCACTATTGGAGACCGGCGGCTATTTGTTTGACAGGTTTTCAAACCCGGCTCTTATTAGAAACCGGTGTTTAAAAGAGACAGGCGGGTATTGGAAGATATACGGTACAGTAAAATATATTGCACAGGAAGGATGGAAAGAATGGATCGTACAGTTTCACACTGACTCCTCTCTGCTGGCTTGAAGCAGAAAGCCCTCCGCTTCACTTTTGCACCTTTAACACAGAAGGTGTGCTAGTACTTGAATCTGCCCGCTGTGAACAGGCGGTTTATAAAAGAGGCTTTAACCAAGAGGTGGAACATGATGGTCGTGTCATAAATATGTGAAAGAAAATGTCAGAATGGCTCAAAACGACTGAGGATTACACTCCTGGATTTCCTCATTACGTGTCTTCCACGTGTTTCCATTTCAATAAGAGCTCCTGCAGCTTCCATGTTCAGAGACACGTCACAGAACAGAACACGGGCGCCGTTCCACTCCTTCTGTCTGCAGCGTCATCGTGCAGAGAAAGGCAGCGCTGCCAGACCAGCAGCACACAGAGCAGCAGAGGTTACTTGTTTTGGGTAGTTAACTTTCATAATCAATATTGTATGATTGGTAGTTGTGTAGCAAGCAGTGCGAGCAGCTTTACAGTGTAAAACACTTTTAGGATGTATGTAAACCGTCACAGACGTTAGGCACAGTTTTATATAGTAGAGAGCTTGAATTACTGGAGGCTCACAGTTGCTGTATTAATGTATAGAAAATAACAAATGAAAGACGATGCTTCAACATTAGTCAGTTATTGTGTATTGACTATTATTATGAATAATAATAATAATAATAATAGTAATCATTTCTGAGTGCTTTCCTTTTATGGACAACAGTTTGAATTGGTTGTTGTAGTAAATGTAATAGTTGTGGAAACTGTAATAAAATAAGTTCAAAAGCTTTTAATAAGTTAAATATCTTGGTGTAATAACTTGTATTTAATCTATTATTGCCCTTTATTAAATAAAGATATATGTATATATGCTGTGTTCATGTTTATTTACAGGAGGCAGAATTTCTGAATTTCCTTTCGTTTTAATTTTCACTCAGAAAACAATAATAACAGCACACTCACAGCCACTTCATTAGGTATACTTGTCCCACTGCTTGTTAATGCAAATATCTAATGAGCCAGTCACACAGTAACAACATTTAGACGTGTTGACATGGTGATGACAACCTGCCGGCGTTCAAACCGAGCATCAGAAAGGGGATTTAAGTGACTCTCATTGTGGTGTGGTTGTTGGTGCAAATCACAGCCTCGGCAAAGTCGCACAACAACGTGTAGAAGAAAGAAACTAAGCATTTGTATAGCGCTTTACATTCAGTCATTCACACACACGCGATGGCAAGCTACATTGTAGCCACAGCTGCCCTGGGGCAGAGGCGAGGACACAGGCGCCACCGGGCCCTCTGACCATCACCAGTAGGCAAACATGGGGTTAGTATCTTGCCCAAGGATACTTGGCATGTAGACTGGATCGAACCAGTCTACCACCGACCTTCCGGTGAGGAGGTGACCCGCTCTACCACCTGAGCTACAGCCACCAAATATGTAACCTGGTCTAATGAGCCTCAGGTAGTAGAGTCATGAACCCACCTGCCTTGTGTCAGTGGTTTGGGGGGGACTCTCTCCCCTTCCCAAACAGAACGGTGACACTAATTTTAAGCAACAAGATTCAAGAACTTATAAGAAAGTTTTTTTGTTTGTTTTTTGGGGGGGGGGGGGGTATTGGCACATCTTTGACTCCTAATACCAACTGAGCATTGTGTAAGTGCTGCAGCCCACCTGAGTATTGTTCCTCACCATGTTCATGCTTCTATTATTTCATTTCTTCTTCTTCACCGAGTGAAGTGCAGTCAGACAGTCCAATTATTCACGGCTCCATTGGACAGGTACAGTGTCCACAGTGCCTGGCATTCTTACAGTATATTACTCCATAACTACATGAAATGAGAGAAATAACCAAACATAAATAATAACATCCACCTGGGGTCCAAACAACACTGAGATCTAACAATATGCATCATATATCTTTGATTTAGGGACAGGAGAGGTGGTGGGAATAGACATCAGAGGAATTCAAAAGAAATCTCTCACAATAGAGGAAGTACTGGAGGAAGTGCTGGGGGAAGTGCTGGGGGAAGTGCTGGGGGAAGTGCTGGAGGAAGTGCTGGGGGAAGTGCTGGGGGAAGTGCTGGGGTGCAAATAAATGTGCTGTAAACCTCCTTCGCCCTCTCCTTCAGCCAGGAAGGAAATCCATGTGTTGCTTTTTAATCCATCTGGTAGTATGCACAACATGTTGTCGCTCTTTTGATTATTAGCATAAAGAATTGTTCCATACTTGGTGGTGAGGCACACTCTTTGTGTTTCTGTACATATTTATAAGTATCTCTGAAAAATCAAGATCCTGTTTGTGCTGAAGCTGTTCAGCTCATCTGCCTCAAATAGGAGGCCCAACGTTACAAGTGTTTTTGTTGCCACCTTCTAAACTGACACTAGTTTGGAGGGAAGAAAGTGAGAACGATGTGCAATCTTCTTGCTTAAGAGTCTTTTTATAGGTAGGTTTTACTCAGCAAATATTTATTTGATTTCTTTTCCAAATGTCTGGGATTGCATCTGCAAATATATGTGAGCTTTGATCCTGTTCCTTCCTGACCCAGATGGCTTGTCCATCCCTTTATAACCGTAGTGTACTCATCTTCTAGCGACTGCTTCCAGGGCTATATCATAACTTTATTCAAATGATTTTAAAGTGCTGTTTGAACATGTCAGTGAGTTTACTGTAATCAAATGGCCCCCTTCGTCATCAGATCTCAGTTCTACAGAGCACCTTTGGGACGTGGCGGGACTAGAGATTCTCATCACGGACGTGCAGCTGACAAACCTGCAGCTTGTGACGCTGTCACGTCAATATGGACGAAAATTCCCCGGAATGTTTTAAGCACCAAGATTTTACACCACAAAGATTTAAGGCAGCAGAAAAGGGAGTCCAGCCTGCTATTAGTAAGGTGTAACTAATAAAGTGGCCAATGTGCATATAATATTAAGCTAAGAAACAAAAAAACAGTTGTTTGGCCACAACCTGGCATGAGGTCTGTAATAAAATAAATAAATAATAAAGTGTAAGGCAAACATTGATTTAAGAATACAATTTTCCTATTAAAGTATTAAAAACAAACTATTTGAATAATTATTTGTATAGATAGAAATGGTTACTTTCAGTTTGACTGGTAAAAACTGGTTTTGTTGAAAATGTAAAAAAAAGTTTTTACCTATAACTCACCTTTGATGGTTTTAGTCATAATTGTCACCGTAAATCTTTGTAAGACGCATCTAAGGATGGAAAATAAGCCCCCTGAGTGTGCTGCGTTCAGGGACAACACGCGGCTCTTAGATGCCAATATAAATATTTAAACAGGCAGAAGTCGTGGCAGGATCATAAAGGCTGTTATTATTAAGGCTTCTTTAATAGCAAAATACATTGCTGTAATTTTTAAGTAGTTTCACCAACACACGGTACATCGGTTTAATTTTAATAAAAATTATAATGTCTTTAATATAGAAACCTTTGTGTATCATATAATAATACACACGTACATCACTGTAGTAAAGGTCTTACACATGAAATCTCCGCTTGCCACCAAAAAGCACCTTCAGCACTTATTTAACGGAGTTTTTTAAGGAGCAGTGAAGGCACCATAAGCTGAAACCGGAAGACGAAATGTTAAAAACAGGAAATACACAAAACGCGTCACACTCAAGCGTCGGCAGCCCCATTTTCCAGCTGGTGAAAAACTTTCTCGGTTTCACCTTCAGTCGATAACGGGCAGCTTTGGCCTTTTCCGTTTCTCTTTGGGACTGAAAGGAAACGTCTTTAAAGATGGGCGGCGGCGATCTGGTGAGTGTGCCACTACGGGCGCGTGCGCCGCGGAGGAAACGACGCTAATACCAAACTCCATTGAACATAATGTTTGCTTCGTGTCTCTCTCTCTCTCTCTCTCTCTCTCTCTCTCTCTCTCTCACACACACACACACACGTTTAGGACTTGAATTAAAAGCTTTTGGAGTTCCGTAGGAAGCGTAGTCAAGTTCGGCCATGTGTCCTTTAACTCGGGTCTCCTTATTCTGAACTGAGGATTATAAATATGAGTAAATGTTGACATCAGAAACCTTTTATAAATATTTTTACTTATTTTTTCTGTGTAGCATGTACTTGATGGTATAAAGCATTATAGATTTTATAGTCAAATTACATCTAGATCATAGCAGTAGAGTGAAATATATACAATTGAGCATTAAGAGATATTAAAGGCTTGGGCTAATGATTGTCCACTAAATGGAGGTTTCCAATGACGTAGCCGTTGATGGTTTTGACGTGTTTTCTACCAGAACTTGAAAAAGAGCTGGCACCCCCAGACTATGAAAAACATTGAGCGCGTGTGGAAAGCTGAGCAGAAACATGAGGCTGAGCGTAAGAAGATCGAGGAGCTCCAGAAGCAGCTGAAGGAGGAACGAGCCCGAGAGGAAATGACAAAATACGCAGAGGACACGGGCGTCTTAAAGTGAGTTGTCTCCCGTGGTATGACGAGTGGTTCACAGAAAAACGTTGTGTCTGACATGTGCTGCACTTTTCTTGGATGGTGACAGAAAAAAAGATGATCGGTTGGACTGGATGTACCAGGGCCCTGCCGGTCAGGTGTCCAGGGACGAGTACCTGCTTGGGCGCCCCATTGACAAGCAGATCACTGACCAATATGAGGAGCCAGAGAGCGGTCCCTCAGCTGAGACAGGCCTCCTGCCTGGGTCCATATTTAACCCCGCCACCCCTGCTTCCAACCTAGACTTGGCTGCCAAGATCAGGGAAGACCCCCTGTTTGAAATCAGGTGATTGAACGTGCCACTCTCTTTTGATTTGTTCTGAAAATATTGTTGACTTTGCAGATGATCACGTTTGTGTTTTGTTGGTGTCGTGAAGGAAACGCGAGGAAGAAAAGAAGAGAGAAGTCCTGACTAATCCCGTAAAGATGAAGAAGATCAAAGAAATGGTAACGTTAAGGTCCAAAACACTGGTGTCAGTGTGGCTCAATGAGAGAGAACATCCTAAAAAGCTTTATTGTCACAGGCTGATGATGTCATCCATGTAAATATTTTTATTTGTTTGGGTTTTTTAAAACAGCTTCGCCAAAACCTCGACAAGAAAGACAAGAAAAAGAAGAGGAAGAAGGAGAAGAAGGAGAAGAAAGGAGACAAAGACAGGAGGAAGGAAAGGAAGCATAAGAGGAGGAGTTCAAGTTCGAGCTCCGATGAAGACGATGAGAAGAAACACAGGTTAGTAAAGAGCTTGTTTGAGAAGTGATTGCATTGTGTTGAGATTTATGTGCAAACCAGCAAATTGCTCAGAATTAAAAAAAAATAAAAAAGTCATTTTAAATGTATTTTTCAGGTCACACCCACGAGACAACTCGTCAGACACCAAATGTCGTTCTCATCATCATCGTCCAGGCTATGGCCTGCAGGTCTGTACAGTAGCTGCTGTGATCACACACATGCTTATCCTACTGAGACGCACTGTGTGGGTGACAGTCCCACACACTCAGAGGAAAGGTCTGCGGGGTCGCTGAAGGTCAAGCTTGTTTTTATATGTAAAGAAAAATCATCCAGGTCAAACGTAACGGCGCCGTAACTGCAGCGCTCATCCGTGTAAAGATGAGCTTCGCCTCATTCGGTCCAAATGAAGGGAAACTCTCTGCGTCATGAGTGGGTTGTAACAGGAAGTGATTCATCACATGTGGACTGGCAAAACCAATCGCGTCGTCTTTAAAGTGTTTTCAGAAAAAATGCTTATAAATATGCAGAATATGAAACTTCTTCAGCGTGCCGGGAAAACTGTAATGCGCCTGCAGGATGTGTGCATGAGTGTGCTCACGTTCTGCCATCCGAACCCACAATCCTCTGTGTAAGCTGCACATGCAGCACCAGGGTGGGGGTTTAAACGAGGGGCTCGTGACTTTGTTTGTTTGTTTGTTTGTTTTAAGCGCAGCATGCAGGTTCCTTCCTTTTTCCTGTGGGTTTCCAGCCCAGTCCCCTGTGAGGAGAGACCCTCCTGACATGAAAGTGCTGAACCTTTGGTCTTCTCCCTCAGCTCCCAGCAGGCAGACATCAACAGACCTCCTCCGGTCACTCAGGGCGGCGTGAGAGGAGCCGATCCCGATCACCTCACAGCAGTTACAAGGACGGCCACTCCCACTCTTCATCCTCCACACATCGGAGTGACAAGAAGCAGGAACCCAGAGCCCCCAGCCCACAGAAGGACCGCTACCAGAAACAGAAGAACCACGCGTCCAAGTAAGCGTGCGCAGATCTCCAAAGAGGATGTTCATGAATGGATGGAGATGGTCTGAAGTGTGACAACTGATGAAATATCGCAGTAGCTGCTTTTGATCTGCTTTTTTGTGCAAGCACATTAAAATATTCAGATTGTTGTAACTGTGTGTTAAGGCGAGCAGGAAAAGGGCTGCTTAAACAGTAATGTGTTACATAAAACCTCATCTTTATCACCACCCACGCTGAACTGGTTAATTTTCCACGTTGTTGTCTGATGTAGGAAGCTCTCTGCAGAGGAGATGGAGCGAAAGAGGCGTGAGATGATGGACCAGGCCAAGCAGAGGGAGGAGGACAGGGAGAATAATGTGAAGCGCTACAAGAGGCAGGACGAGCAGGAGAAGCAGAGGGAACAGAACGCCAAGCATGACCGCCATGCTGGCTTCATCCAGTAAGTTCACAGTGCCACGTTTGTGGACACGAGTCTGATAATCACATCAGTTACTTGTGTCTGTTTGTGCGTCTTAAGCTTCAGTAACTGACCTTTGTCGTCTCGCAGCAACATGAAGCTGGAGAGCGCCGCGAGCTCCTCCTTGGAGGACCGAGTCAAGAGAAATATCCACTCCATCCAGAGGACGGCAGCCTCCCTGGAAAACTTCATGAAGCGATAAAGACAAAAGACTCACATTACTGTCAATGCACAGACTGAAAAGACGCACACACACCGTTTTATAGTGGACTGAGGCAGGTGAGCTGGGAGCCCGACAGGAAGTCACACACAGGCTTTTAATTTGAAAAGCAGATACCACAGTATTCATGTGTACAGTACAAAAGGCCTGTTGTTGCTACTTTCTTCAAGTCAAATAACTGTTTATAAGGTTAAAGTAAGTTTGTGCAATTTATTGTTATTGTTTTTACATATTGATAGGACCTCTTATCTCCAATGCTTTTGTAATATTAGTTTGGCACTGTGAGTAACAAATGGTATAAAAAGTACATTCTGGATTTGTCTTATTCATTCTTTTTTTATGTGCCACTGATAGACCCCTGCTCACACAGCTCAAACAAAGAGAGTGGAAGTAGAATCAAATATGACATAATAGGGTAAAAGCTCATTTGAAATCAAAGTAAAGCTGTTACTTATCTATATAATGGTTTAGTCATCGAGCTGTACAAGCACATCTGACGGACACAGAGCAGCTAATTCATTTCACTGCAGCAGATGGCCCCGCCCCTCCCTGAGCCTGGTTCTGCCGGAGGCTTCTTCCTGTTAAAAGGGAGTTTTTCCTTCCCACTGTCGCCAAAGTGCTTGCTCATAGGGGGTCATATGATTGTTGGGTTTTTCACTGTATGTATTATTGTAGGGTCTACCTTACAATGTAAAGCGCCTTGAGGCGACTGTTGTTGTGATTTGGCGCTGTATAAATAAAACTGAATTGAATTGAAACCATAATGCTTGTCAGCATGGCATTAGTGGAGCAGCAGCATCAGGAGCACTCTGTCAAGCTCAGTGGCTTCAGGAGGTGAAGCTCTGCAGACGCAGCTACGACTGCCTGTTTCGGCACACCTGTCAGAGCTGCCATACTCACAACTACAACATACAGGTGAAAGAGTTAAAAAAAAAAAATCACCTCTGTCTTCTGAAAACTATCAGGAAAGACCCAAATCCATTTGTGTCCATCTGTAAGTGTTTATTTCTGCTCCACACGTTGCAGCTGACCTCGTGTGGCCTTTAGAGAAGTGCAGTTTGTGGCACGTCAGCACCTGCGTCATTTTTCTTTTCTGAAAGTTGCTCTTTAACACACACCCGGCCACACACTCAGACACACACTGGTTCATCCCAAAGACACAACACAAACGTAACAACGTAGTGTATGTGTGCAGTGTAGCGAGGAGCGCTCAGACCTCTACAGCCACTTCATAAACGCACAACATAGAAGAGCCACCTCGACGGGACAACACTCAGCTGTCCATCTGCATCTACAGGTCAAAGGTCGCTCTTTGAGGACGCCAATGTTCACATGTTGGACAGAGAAGACCGATGGTTTGACAGAGGAGTGAAAGAAGCATCTATGTCCACTGTGAACGGCCATCTTTGAACAGAGGGCGGGGCTTACGTCACCAACTGTCTGCCATCTATAATCCAGTTTGGACGCTTTAACGCCCACGCACATCCTGGGCCTTCTGACCTCAGGAAATCACATGATGGGGTGGGGCTAGGCTTCACAGTGGGTTCACCTGAAAGCTTGGCTGATTGTGACCTGCACCTGTTTTCACACCTTGGTTTGTGTGATTAGGTAGAGGATCAATAGGAGGTCCGTGACCCTCTTGGGGCTTAAATCTGGGACTCCAATTTCTCTTAGAACTGAAGACGCTTCTCAGATGAAACATCTTCAAGGAAAGACGTCCCTGTTCTCCCCTCCACAGGAGCACACTGACAACAGCCAAATCAAACACCCCACTTTGGACTTCTGTGGGGAATCTTTGTAGCGGCCAACGGCGCTGCCAGCATTTATGCTTGTGCTGCTGCCTTATGTGTTTATTACTGTGTGGTCACATCCTGTTTTACATGCTGGGACTTTTCCCCGTCCTGGATCCTCATGTGGTCAGTGTTGTCTCAGGAGCAAACATATCAGCCCCTCAACTTTTCCCATTTCTTTTGACCTTCTCTCCATTCTGATATTTCGGAATGGCCCTCCAGGAATTTGCTGACATTTGTGAGTCCTTACTCATTATTGTTGTCATTGTTATTCGCTGTGGGCTGCGACAAACCGAGGTGTAGTTGGATTTCCTGGAAAGTCAGGTTATTCAGTAAGTAGCAGCATAGTGTTCCAACTGAAGCATAAATGTGTAGAGAAGGCCGTGTCCATCTTTTGTATACAGTCTGTGCTTTCACCTGTAACTGTAAGCTGTGTCTAACTGTCGAAAGGCTCATTTTAACAGGGAAGTGACGGTTTTAAACTCCCCTAACTCGCCGCTCTGTTTCAATTTCGCTTTAACGCGCCTCTACCAAACTACGCACGCTCTGTTCACGCTGCACTTCTCGCCCAATGACAGTCGCACGTCGCTGAGGATGTAAGCCAATCATCTCCGCGCACTTCCATGACGTATGAAGATGCGTTAGTGTGATTTCTGTGTTTCTAAATCGTGTAGTCACTGTCGGAAGCTAACTGCAATCACTCACAAAGCCGGGAAGCAGTAAAGTTTGTCCATTTTAGCAGTTAGGAATCCAAACCAGCGCCTTCACAATGGTAAGAACGTTAAAAATAAGCTAACATCCGCGCGTCTGGTTGGATAAAGATGACGTTAAACTGAGTTTGTAGGCTAACAGAGACCTGAGCTAACAACGGTAGCATCAGACACCATTAGCATGGTCACTAACGTTACCTACCAGTAACATCTGAATTAATTCTGAGGAAAATGTGGATTTAGGGTTACAGTATGTCATTATTTAAATACTGGTAATGTCCTATTGAATAATTCAGCTCTCGGTTCTGGAGAGTAAAACTATAGAAAACCTGAAAGCTAAATGCTTTAGCTCCTGCTACTCTTGAGCTAGCGTTGAATTTTGTGCAGTTTTTTTTTTTAACTCAGTTTTTTGGCTTCGGTTTTAGTGTATTTCGCTTTACAACGATGGTGAGCGGGTTTAGCCTCAGCCAAGGCTCACTGGACACCGTAAGATCGGACAGGTTCAAACTTAAAGTGATCAAAACGGTTAAAACTGGATTTTCTAAAGCTGCTGTCAAAGGCAAACATCAGCATCTCGGCAGCGCTGTTCTCCACCAGAAAACCTCCTGAACTGACAAATGTATACATGCAGTATACATGCAGTATACATGCAGTATACATGCAGTATTTCACACTCTCTTGTGGTAGCTCTTGTGAGCGTAACACTTTTTAGTGTTCAAAATCTCAGCTCAGTCACTATGCGTTTTGCTTTTAATTCTATGATGTATTAAATAAACACTTTTTTCCATTGTAGTCAAGATTATTATTATTTCTACAAATAAAACATTGAATACTTTATATGCTTTTTAGACACAAAAATGAAAAAATACAAATATGACAAGTTGTACCACAAAAACAACATCAGTAGTAGGGCTGGGACAACGCGTCGACGTAATCGATTACGTCGACGTAAAAAAATTTGTGTCAATGCGTCGTCACTTTCAAAAAAACACATGGCGGCAGCGAGTAGCGGTAACATGTCGACTTAAGCCACGCCCCCCGAACACGCAGTTCTACAGTATGGGGATATTTGAACCGTTGTATACATGTTTTTCCATTTTCGAGACTCGGTTTCTAAGCATGCACATTCCCCCGATTTAGTTTGTTTTGAAAACAGTGAAAATGTGAGACTTTTATCTTCAGTAGTTCTTCAGATTCAGGTCTTCAAACTTTGGACCGTAAAATCTTCAGGCAAATCTGGGGTGGTCGAGTAGACGACCCACAGTGCTTTGAGGTGATGTGACCCTCTTGTTAAATTTGGTTGATCGGGCGATTGGGCCATTCTTTCCTCCACCCTCTTCCAGTCTATTATGTCGTATAACGGCGGGGCCGTCATGGCCATGCGGGGGAAGAACTGCGTGGCGATCGCAGCAGACCGGAGGTTTGGCATTCAGGCCCAGATGGTCACAACAGACTTCCAGAAGATCTTCCCCATGGGAGACAGGCTGTACATCGGGCTGGCTGGTTTGGCGACAGATGTTCAGACTGTGTGAGTATCAATCTCTTCTTCTCAAAATGTCTTTTTCATGCCTTTTGTTTGATTTGCTGAACTTTCAGCTCAGTTTCTGAAAGTTTGAAATTAAAGAAATTAAGTACAAGTGGAAAAGTGGTTTTTGTGTGTCCTCTCCTCGTGTTTTATTCCACCTGCACACAACGAGTCTTATCTAAATGAGACATCCTCACTTTGGAGCCTAAAGCTTTTTTTGAATGATGTTAAAGAGATGTGGTATTTGGCACAGCTGGATCATCCGTCAGCCTGCTGCTGCTGTATTTTATGATCACATCTTAACGGTTTGGCAGGAGCTCTTCTTCCTCCTGTCTTAGCTTGTACCTGGAATAACTACAAAGTCATGGCAATGGGGGTGGGGGGTGGGAGGAACCAGGGTCCTGTTTAACGAGACTAAACACCGAGTGGGAAACCACCCAAATGTAATTGGCGCAGGCTTTGTGTTAGACAGCACAAGATGGTAGTAACAGACTTTACTGAACTGATTTCTGATGCTGAATCAGGACCGGTCGGTCGTCTAATGACTTCTGGTTTTCCATGCCTTTTCTTTGCAGATCCCAGAGGCTTAAATTCAGACTGAACCTGTATGAGCTGAAAGAGGGTCGCCAGATCAAACCCAAAACCTTCATGAGCATGGTGTCCAACCTGCTGTATGAAAGGAGGTGAGTACACTGAGCTGCTGGAAACACGAATACTGATTGTTTGGTTTTTACATTTCTGCCAGTTTGCTGGAAGAATGAGCTCAAAAGGTCACCTCAGTAGTTTTCTTTGTTTATACTTGCACAACAATCTATTGGACGTTTGAGCTCGGTCCAGTCAGTGCCTTAATGAGAATGTGGGGACGCCGGACACATCTTCATGTGTGATTCTCTCCTTAGGTTTGGGCCTTACTACATCGAGCCTGTGATCGCCGGGTTAGATCCTAAAACCTTTGAACCCTTCATCTGCTCCTTGGACTTGATTGGCTGCCCCATGGTGACGGAGGACTTTGTTGTGAGCGGCACCTGCTCGGAGCAGATGTACGGCATGTGTGAATCTTTGTGGGAGCCAGATATGGTCAGTATTAAACCTGAAACCACCTGTACTTGTGTTTACTGTTTGTGTTTACATGTCTGCAGGATTGTTAGTGAATATCTGTAGTTTTAACTTACACTGTTCAACATCAGAGGAATTAAACAGAAGATAATGGCGGTTAAAGACGCACGAATTCTTCTCTGAGGTGTTGAAACGTTAACGAGTGCTGACTTGAGTTTTGTTGTGGTCGCACAGGGGCCGGACGATCTGTTTGAGACCATCTCCCAGGCAATGCTGAATGCAGTCGATCGAGATGCAGTTTCTGGCATGGGAGTCGTCGTACATGTCATGTAAGTATGGCGTGCAGGTGTTTTTCAGCCATGGCTGGCCTAACAGGTAGGGCTGTCCTGAACGAGGGGTCCGAGGAGAATCAGTCTTCTACTGCTGGTATGCATCCACAACATGCTGCTTGTTCTTCGTCTGTAACGAGGCAGACTTCAGTCTCCTCGCTTAATACTCCTCATCTGATTGTTCACCTTTGCTGCATGGCTTAAACTTTCTCCTCCTCATTGTGTTTTGGTCAATATGATTTAGACTTCGAGCAATTCTGAAAAAATTAATTACTGGAGAAAAAGATGACACGTTTGCACTCATTTCTGCTGCTAAGATTTTAGTCACACTGTTGGTTGACAGCAGTGTTTTCACCCGTCCCTGAAAGCTCAGCCTGTTTAGTTCAGCTCAAGACAAAGATGGCTGACAGGTGGTTGTTGGTCAATAAGATCAGTCTAGAGCGGGGGTGTCCCACTCCAGGCCTCGGGGCCGGTGTCCTGCAGGTTTTAGATGGCTGTTTCCCAATCGCAAGTACGCGAGTCCGGACTCGCGTACTCAGCCAGTCCGTACTCCTCGTGTTCTCGACAAGACCGGACTTGCTGAGAACGCGAGTACGGTCTTGCCGAGATGTGCAATTGGAACACCAGCGTACTCGATGATGTCACAGGTCATGTGAACGTGACCGGGCTGGTGTCGCGAAATGCATGACGGGTTATTTGGCTCCACCAAGTCACCACCAATGCATGCTCGATAAAACGGGCGGAGCCAGAACACATCCGGGTACTTTTCGCGTTCTCGATTTGACGCGTACTTTGGATTGAGACAGTACTCGTCTCCAACTGATGACGGATAACGAGTCCGCGAGAACGCAAGTACACACAAGTACACAAAGTACGCATATTGAGACACAGCCGATGTGTCCTCGATCCAACACAGCTGATTTTAAACGGCTAAATGACCTCCTCAACGTGTCCTGAAGTTCTCCAGAGGTGATGAACTAATCATGTGATTCAGGTGTGCTGACCCAGGGCGAGGTCTAAAACCTGCAGAACACCGTCCCTCGAGGCCTGGGGTTTCCCACCCCTGCTCTAGAGGAAGCAACATTTTAGATGAACCTGTAGAAGTGTTACCCAATCAGCAGTCATGTGCATACAAACGTCACTTTATTAAAGTCAGTCCACATGACGAACACAACAAAGTATGTATGTGGGGGCTGAGTGCAGCACAGAGCTGCTGGGTGGAGTCTGCAGTGATTGACAGCTGCTTTCTTTTGTCTGGCAGTGAGAAAGACAAGATCACCACACGAACCCTGAAGGCCAGGATGGAC
Source organism: Pelvicachromis taeniatus (assembly GCA_015108175.1). Taxonomy (NCBI): domain Eukaryota; kingdom Metazoa; phylum Chordata; class Actinopteri; order Cichliformes; family Cichlidae; genus Pelvicachromis; species Pelvicachromis taeniatus. The sequence goes on from VURO01038316.1 coordinate 14,662, forward strand.
TAGAGCTCCTTCTCTTTAAACGTCATTAACTCAGATATTTTGTACAAAAATAATAAGAAATGCTTGTATTGTGTCTCTTTTCTCATTCCCACTGTTCAATAAATGAGCTTAGGTTTAAACAATAAACACGACTGATGTCATTGTTGGACGATCTCCTTTAATTTTGCTTCTGACCTCAGAAATGTCAATCGTGTGATCAATGCCTCCGTCAAAATGAAGTCCATGAAACTGACTGAAATGTGACATTTTTAAGGAGTGACGTTAAGCCACAAAGTTTAGACTTCACCTTTGACCTTTGTGTCTGCTGTTCCTTCAGCCTGTATAACACACCTGTGTGGAGTAGTGGGAGAGCAGCTGAGGGGTCACCTCTGATCAGGCATACCTTCCAGGAAAGCTCACCAAGTCTCCCTCAGAATCTGCAGTTTAAGGCACCAATGGGAGCGATGATGGAAAAAGCACATGTAGTTATAAGAAAACAGCCCCTTTTAATGCCATTTACAGAACATTAAAGTCATTTTGCTTCAAAGACCACATAAAGTCCAATATGAGCTCAAGAGGGCTGAACCAGTAAAACCATTACCTATAAAACAAAAAGGGGAAAAAGATTTATTTGTTCAAGTAGTACACATTTAATCCCCAAGTTACAAAAAGTGCAGTGTCAACAGTTTTTCCACATTATAAAAGAAATACTGCTGTTGTAAATCACAGGAAATTCATACAAAAATGCAGAGACTGCCTAGTAATCCAAGAAGTTTCATGCCAATTCACAAAAATATGCCGTTCTTACTGTGGACCTGCTGTATTTTTATATGCATGTAGTAAAACCTCAAACAGGCTTATTTCTGTCATTTAACAGAAAAGAAAACGTGTCATTTAATTTCCGGACGCGCTAACAAACAGCACGCTGGATTAACGGCGTGGCCTCCGCTCGCTAACAAACAGCACGCTGGATTAACGGCGTGGCCTCATGGCGCGCTAACAAACAGCACGCTGGATTAACGGCGTGTCCTCCAGACGCGCTAACAAACAGCACGCTGGATTAACGGCGTGTCCTCCAGACGCGCTAACAAACAGCACACTGGATTAACGGCGTGGCCTCCGGACGCGCTAACAAACAGCACGCTGGATTAACGGCGTGGCCTCCGGACGCGCTAACAAACAGCACGCTGAATTAACGGCGTGGCCTCCGCTGCTAACAAACAGCACGCTGGATTAACGGCGTGGCCTCATGGCGCGCTAACAAACAGTACGCTGGATTAACGGCGCGGCCTCCAGACGCGCTAACAAACAGCACGCTGGATTAACGGCGTGGCCTCATGGCGCGCTAACAAACAGCACGCTGGATTAACGGCGCGGCCTCCAGACGCGCTAACAAACAGCACGCTGGATTAACGGCGTGGCCTCATGGCGCGCTAACAAACAGCACGCTGGATTAACGGCGCGGCCTCCAGACGCGCTAACAAACAGCACGCTGGATTAACGGCGTGTCCTCCAGACGCGCTAACAAACAGCACAC
>VURO01038330.1:0-15403 GCA_015108175.1 Pelvicachromis taeniatus
CCACATATATGGAGCATAAAAGCTGAATGCGCTTCTCCATGTCTGGTTCTGACTCTGGGAACTGATAAAAAATAGGATCCAGATGACCTGAGGGGTCTGGATGGTTCATACTGGGTCAGGAGGTCACTGATGTATTTTGGTCCTAAACCATTCAGAGCTTTATAGACCAGCATCAGGACTTTAAAGTCTATCCTGTGACGGACAGGCAGCCAGTGTAAAGACCTCAGAGCTGGACTGATGTGGTCCAGGTTTTTGGTCTTAGTGAGGACTCGAGCGGCAGAGTTCTGAATGAGCTGCAGTTGTCTGACTGACTTTTTAGGTCGACCTGTAAAGATGCTGTTACAGTAACCAAGCCTACTAAAGATGAATGCATGGACTCGTTTCTCCAGGTCCTGTTGAGACATCAGATCTTTGATCCTTGATATATTCTTCAGGTGATAGTAAGATTTAAAAAAAATAAAATGAATGAAAACAGAATTTTTTAGCAAAAGATAAAAAAGCGGCGTAAATACAGTAGATATGATTGGTTACCGAGTCTAAAAATACATTTAAAAAGTGGCGTGAGGTGACTGTAATACTCTAATTCTCCACTAGGTGGAGCCGAAACCCCACAGCTCACCTGTGCACACAGATTGGGGCAATTAAACTTATTGAGTGCGTTAACGTGACTTCTTCTTCTCTGTTTTGTAACTTTATTTCTGTTTGGTGTTGTTTCTTTGTTACACGGCGGGTTTTTTCTGCTCTTAGAACTATTTTACAGGTCAGTACGAAAACATCCATTTACTCGGTCCGCGCGTCGACGGGCGTGTTGCTGTTCGTGTGTGTGTGTGTGTGTGGAAATGTAGGAAGTAATGTAACCAAACTTTCTGACCGGGACGACGCGGAGACGTAAATCCTCAGTTTCTGAACGAAGTTGTGATTTTTAGGAGAACGAACGGCGCCGAGCTGCTGGGAGGTTATTCTGTCTGAAGTGGAAAGTCTGTTTATTTGCTCACTTTTACTTTAAAACTGGTGAATGTAGGTTTTTTATTTTTTTAATTCCTCCTTAAAAGTGGTGTGATAGGAGTCGCTTAGCGCCAAACGGAGGTGCGAGGAGCTTCGTCTTCCCGCGGCTGTTTCTGCGTTTAAAAGATGAACTGAGAGGTTTTGCTCAAAAGGTGAGGCTCGCTGTGGCATTGTCATTCTTTGGTGCGGTTTACCTGTGCGCGCGCTTTTACTGGAATTAGACGGGATGTTGGGAACGGAAACAAAGTGCCGTGTTCTCATTTCTTCTCCTGGTTTAAATGTGTGTGTGTGTGCTTACGCAGCGGACCCCTGCTGAGGATTTGGAGCCGTGAGTTATGCTGAAGCCTCTCTGACTGCCAGGATGAGCACTACAGGTGAACCTGGATCCACAGAGTACGAGGAGGAGGCCCGTGTTGTGCAGATCTACCCCAGGGTGTCGTACGACACGGCTGCCTACTGTCCCCTGCAGATCAGCGTCGGGGACACCGTGGCGTCGGTCCTCCACAACGCTGTGGTCACTCTGGACCTGGACCCCAACCACACATACGACTTGCTGGAAGTGAGGAAGAGCGGGGGGAAGGAGAGGCCGCTGAAGGCTGGGGACTCCCCTTTGGAGCGAGTCCTGCTGTGGCCCGCAGAGGCCCACAAGTGGCACCCTCAGAGCAAAGGGTACTACTTCATCCTGCAGCAGCAGCAGGTCAACAGTGGAGGGTGCAGCGCGGGGATGTGCACAGGAGAGTGTGATGACCTCTGCAGCCTCTCCACGCTGACTGAGGAGAGTGTTCTGGAGGTTTTACGCCAACGCTTCTTCAAGCACAAAATCTACACCTACGCCAGCAAAATCCTCGTCGCCATCAATCCCAATAAGTTCCTGCCTGTTTACTACAACCCCATGTACGTCAAAATGTACGAGAACCAGCCACTGGGGAAACTGAGTCCTCACATCTTTGCCATAGCTGACGTGAGCTTCCGCGCTATGCTGAACAGGCAGGCGAACCAGTGTGTTGTGATAACTGGTGAGAGTGGCTCCGGGAAGACTGAAAGCAGCAGTTATCTCATTCACTGCTTGACGTCACTCAGCCAGAACATGTATTCCAGCGGGCTGGAAAGGACCATCCTTGGGTCCGGGCCGGTGTTGGAGGTAGGTCGCTGTGATGTCATGCAGCTCAAAACACTGATATTTAAAAAAACAGTTGGAGCGGTCCAGAGTTCGCTCCCCCCAAAGAGGCAGAGGTAACACAACCCCAGAGCGTCTCTCATTTACAGCATCTGATAAAACTCGCCTTCAGTTGTTTTCATGTAGGTGTAGAAACAGTGCAGAATCCACAGTGTTGTGTCCTGCGTCACAGCACTGCCACAAACATTTTCACCACGTCTCTGTGTTCTGTTTAATATCACTGCAATCACGATGAGCAACACCCGCATGATTCAAAACCCGATCTTTGGGACGTTTGACAAAACGCTCCACTTTTTCTTTAAGAAAGAGGAACTTTCCTGACTGCAGAGCACTTTAGATCCTGCAGATAGCAGCGCACTCGTCTACCTCTACATTTTTCTTCTTTTACTAAAAACATATTTCCACCTGTAGCCCTACTTTTTCTCTTTTTTGTAACCCACAAGTCACCAGTGCATGCTGCAAACCCCAAATAACATTTTAACTTTTGTGGCTTTGATTGATTTTAGAGCAGGTGTGTCAAACTCGTTTTAGTTTATGGGCCACACATCGCCCGATGTGACCGGTCCAAAGTGGGGCAAACCAGTAAAACCACACTAAACAAAAAAAACTAAAGAAATGCAAAAAAATGTTTTCTCAAACTACATTGAAAATCTCCACCTGGGCCACGACCAAGCCCTTAGAAACATCAGAAGGATTGACAGCAGGGAATGTCCTCACAAATGTGGGGAAACCGTTCAATCGATGCATCTCGAGGCTACTTTCATTGGACTACATTTCACTGTAGAGTCAGAAAACCGTCAGCTCAACAGGGTGTGATGGTGGCACAGGAGTTGGCGCTGTCACCAAAGAGAGCGGCTCAGCGTGGTTTATCTGGGGTTCCTCTGTGGGGAGGCGGCGCGCTCGTTCATGTTTCACGAGTAACTAAACGCTCTCGTTCACCAGGTGTTGGCACAGTTTTCTAAAAGGTCCACATCACAGGGATTTGTCTTTTCTCCCGGTCTCAAACCAGAGATTTGTGGCACGTTATCTGAATGTATTCGCTGCTACATTGTGGCGTTAACATAGAAATCCACAATCTGGGACGGGTCTCCAGGGAAAAGCGCCTAGTTTGCAACCAGTTTGGGGGGTTTGCTGGCAGTCGTGAAGTAAAATCGGACCCAAAGGGGCGATTCGCCGGAAGATTGTCGCAGGCGCTCGTTGTTTGGACGGAAGCTGCGACTTGTCTGCAGAACATTGTAAACTACTTGCCAAGCAAAATTATCAAAAGTGTGACTGGCCGTTCAACTTGAGAGTAAAAGTTACACCTTTTGAAATGTGTTTGTTGTAGCAGTGTGGACAGACTTTTATTTTGAAAGTGTCCAGTTTGTGTTTCACCTCAGCTCGCCGCGTAAACCAGTGTGTGCAGGGAAGTCGACGTCCTTCATGCAAACTGCAGGCAACCAAGCAATCGCGAGGTTTTCAGTGGAAGGGGGTCGCGGACTAGTTTCAAGGCCTGTGACACTGAAGCCTTAACAATTTGCCAAGGTCAAGAAATGCTTTGAACTCCTGTGTGTCGAGAGAGTACAGCAGTGGAGTAAATAATGGCTTCTTTACAGTTTTTACCCTTTCCAGGACCACCAAGTGGGCCACATTAGACCCTTTAGCAGGCTGGTTCTGGCTCCTGGTCCACAGGTTTGACACTCAGTGCTGCTCCGTTGATTCTGCTGCAGTGAGTGACGTGACTGAAGCGGAAAGATTGCTTCAAAGTGAGGTCTGACTTGTGCTGATATGAGTTTTCTGATAGATGAGGGTCATTTGTTGTTTTTCTTAGTCTTTTTTTGGCATGCAAATCAAATACAGAATGTTGCAAATAGTGAAACCACTGACTTGTAACTTCCTGCAGCAGAAACCTCAGCTTAATCAAGAAAAACCACAAAAAGGTTCAGTCGAAAGGAGGCTCCTGTAACCATACAGTGGTGAAAGCTATTAATACGATCTCATTTGAACAGGAAAACAGAACGTGCCTCACGTCGGGGTTTACGCCACGCTCAAACAATTTCCCAAAATCTGAAGGCACCAGAAAGTAAAAGTCTGCCGGCTGGGAATTCCCACTTTTTAAAGGCACCGCTGTACTTTCACTGTACTCGTTCTTTCCGTCGTTACAGTGTAACGACGGCGTAACTGAGCAACAACACAGTTCCCGCTTGCTTTCTGTTTCATTTGCCCGTTGCACAATTGCACACTGCATTTAAGAGCGAGCAGACATGAAACTAGGCCACATGCGTTCCCTCTTTTCAGCTTCTCTGCGTGTGTGTGGTGTTTGCTCGAGGGCTGAGACTTCGCTGACTTGGAGGCACAGATTGGCTTAAATCTCTCCCGTCTACCAGAACGTGGAGGAATGCTCTGTTTGACTTTATGTACAGGCTTCATCGCTTTGTTGGTACAGCAACTGGCCCCTTACACAAAGGATATCAGCCCGCTTTGTGTCCAGTGATGCGTGCACACACACACACACTCACACACCCACATGCAAACACGATCCCAAAGGACCAGCTTTTTATTGGACAGCTCCTAAACGTGGATCCTTCTTCGCTCTGAACAAGTCGAGCGAGTTTCTCCTTCCGACAGTTTGTAGCGTAAATATTTTTCCTGTTAACCGAGCGTCACCTTACAGTGAGCTGTGCTCTGTTCCCAAAAAGCTTATGGGAAATTGCAGATTTAGCTGTGTGGTTCACTTATTTCTTTATTTGTGTTTACTGTTGTTTATCTGTTGAACTAGGAAAACGAGCTTTACTGCAGCCTGAGGTGTCACGCCACAGTGTTTACCACAGAAAGTCTGGCCCTGCATCAGGGAAAGGGCACCGTTGTAGCAATCGGGATCAGTCGACGTTAATCTGTTTCTTTGGGGGCTCATTGTTGTGTAGTTAAGCTGCTGGGCTTTCCTCGTATGCATGAGTCATCAAGACTTTTGATCTAACATCTGACAATATTGGGCCTTCTGTTCCCTTCCCTGTAACTCGCTGTCATCTCACTGGTTTTCGGCAGGTAGTGGAAACGACACCTAGCTTTGATCTTTCTGCTACAAGACGCCTACTGACGTCAGAAATTCTTTGTCTTTATCCTTAAAATATGCAGACTTTAGTCCGCAGATGACGACACCTTGCATTAACCATAAATGGTGAATGATTGATTGGGTAGGTATTGGTGACCAGGAACGAGATCGCTGAGCGCCACGGGGGGAATGTGCAGGGCGTTGTCTTGGAGGGAACGCCACAGAGTAGCGAAGAGAAACAGGAACGTGTCGAAACAGGCTCGGGCAGGCCCGCCGCTAAACGTAAAGGACAAAGTGTAAATCACCTCTCTCTCTCTCTCTCTCTCTCTGTGTGTCCCTCAGCTCTCTCTCTCTCTCTCTGTGTCCCTCAGCTCTCTCTCTCTCTCTGTGTCCCTCAGCTCTCTCTCTCTCTCTGTGTCCCTCAGCTCTCTCTCTCTCTCTCTCTGTGTCCCTCAGCTCTCTCATTATGGCACTCTTTCGATCCATGCCCCTGGTTTGTTTAATCCATGGATCACGGCTTTTCACAAGTCCACATATCAGGGAGATTACAGATTATTTCAAGCTGTTCTCGATCCCGTTTTCCCTGTTTCCGCCTTCAGTATTTCACAGTCCATTTGGCACCAGTTCCATTACTTATTTTGATTTGCAAGTCGGCAACTGCGACATGTCGATGTTCACTGGTAACCAGCTAGGCCAGCCGTTCCTAGTGTGGGAAAAAACAGGAGACTTTAAATGAGCGGGTCTTCTGATGTATTTGACACGGTTTACAAAAATCTCAGGCCCCTGAAGTTTCTTAACTATATCGGATATTATCGTGTCATTGTGTTGCCTAGCAATCACCTAGCATTATGATTATATCAGCAGCATGATAGCATTTATGTAACAATAGCAATAAAAGCACCATACCATTTTTTTTTTTTCTCCCTCTCACTTGCATGATTTGGCTTTTGACAGTACAAGCTTACAAATCACACAGCAGCATGCCAAATGACTTCATTATTATTATCATTATTATTATGGCATATAACCATCCTCTACCACCCTTTGCTTTTTACTTTAGTCAGTGTGATTACGTGTATCAGTTAGCTAACAGGACAAACAGTACTGTACTATGTAAATGCATTAGTCAAATAAAACGAGTATATAATGTTCATGTTCAAATCAGCGGTGAACAGTGTTAGAAAGTGTTTGCACACAAGCACGAGAACCACCAAATGTAATAAAAGAATATCATAACTGCTGCAAAATGTGAGGAATGTTCGGCATTAACCCAACTGTTTTATTTTTATTGTCTATAATTTCATTTCCTGTTTGTTTTTTAATCAGGATGTCCATCAGCGACAGTCTAAGCTGACGATCCTCACACATGCCGCCCAGCAGCCTCAGCACGTAGACATGAAACAGGCAGCGCTGAGTTCCATCGACAGAACAATAAGAAAGGATTTAAATCAAACACCTGCATTAGAGTTGATACATAATCGCTCTGTAAACATAATGTGTTCTCCAGTAGAGTTTCATGTCATTATATCGCTGCATGTGCCATTTACATATTCATACTGTGCACTCATATTGACATTTACACATCTGTAATTACATTTCTTGCTGGTTTTGATAATACTGCTTTAAATGGTTGAAGGTAGTCCGTGCAACAGTGAGCCAGCCCAAATGACCATGAACACGTTTGCACTGGTTTCCTAAGAACGCTGCAGCGAAACGTTTGCAGCTTTATTTTGAACTTTCTTTTAAAGCGCAGATGACACGACAGCAACAAGCTGTAACAGTAATGCATTTAAAACATGTATCATAATCTTAGCAATAGTTAAAAAATAACAAACTATAAAATATATTACAATGTAAACATGAACACTTTCATGAAGAAGAGTAAACGGCTCATGTTTCACATTTGCAGGTCATCAGTGGAAAAAGGAATTGCCCACTGTGGTAATGCTTTTTCTCGAGGCTAATTCGTTACAAGCGTCTACATGTCTACCTGAATTAGTACCTCCATTATCTTTATGTCTATAACGGGCCGCCATCGCTCTCTTTTTTCTGCATTTCTCAGTGAGTGCACATTTTGAAATCCAGCATGTGTCTGAGGATGGGAGAGGACAAACACCTCGCCTTTGTTATGTTCACAGATTGGTGGATTACATGATGACTCTCGTTTTTGTTCTGGCCTTTCTTTACGCCATCTGCATTTATCGGTGTTGTGATGGTTACCTTAAAATTGTTCCGTGTGTTAGAGAGAGCAATGTCGGTAAAGAGTGTAAAGAAGCGTAGTTCCCGTAAACATCGCCTGATTTTAAAAAGAAAACCAAGGAAACTTGAACAGCCTGAGGTTCCTAAGAAAGAAAGTTACATCACCCAAGTTTTCCACATTGAATTATTACATTGTAACGTCACCGTCATCATGCCAAAAACTGCAGTGACACAGACGCTTTATTGTCTTTACTCCAGTGGCAGGACGTGGATGGTGGCGTCGTCTTTAAGGCCAAACTGACTTAATCGCTGTGATTTGCCCCCAAAACGTTGCCCTCCTTTTCAGAAAGTCTTCAAATCACCCGGAGGGCAAATTGTAGCGTTTGGTAGACACAATCCACGTGCTTCTGACTCTCACACACACACACACACACACACGAGCTTTAGATGGTTGGCACGGGTGAGTCAGCAGCAGCTATTAAGTGGCAAACAATTACGGGTATTTATCGGAGACTTTTAATAGCGGGACTAAGACGAGGCGTGATAACTGTGACAGCGGTCATAAAATTCCTTCAAGGAAGGGAAATAAATACTAGAGAAAAGTGCATTTCTGAGGGAAAATGCTGTGTGAATGCTTACAAGCTGAAACTGAAATGCGTTTCCATGTTTGGGACACGCACGTATGTTTTGTAATGAAAGTCAATGGGCATTCGTCAAAGCACCGAACATGGTGCATTCGTTTCCATGGCACATATCTGCATGTGCACCGAACGAATGTTCCATGTTCAGAACTTACCATAAAAACTTTGTTATTTTTAAAAAAAGTATAACAGTACTAACTGCTAAATCTTTTGGCAGAAAGATTTAGCAGAATGTTTTAAAAGTTGGATGCTCGCCTCATGATCTGAAGTTTGGGTGTTCGAATGCACTGAATCGCTTCTACTGCTTCACTGAGTGAATGGGTCAACAGGCTCATGGAGAGACACAGAGACAGCCTTTCTAAATCTGTTTCTCATATTGAGGTTACCCCTCAAACACATGGCCATAACCTCCTAACCGTAGTGGCTAGAACTGTCATTGTTGGACCGTAAGAATTAGCAGGATTACGTAAAGCGGGCTAACGGTAACCGTAATCTGCCATGCACCAAACCTAAAAACTCTGGGAGAAATTGGCGTCCAAAAAATTGGCATCTAGAATAATAATAATAATAATAACTTTTTGGATCACTAATGTGTGAATGCTTCTATTAAGTATTCACACAATTAGTTTAATAAGAAATATTAAAACACAAAAAGACAGCAGTATAAGAACCAGCTGATGCTGAGAACTTTAAAAGGATGAATTGATTAACGCTTAGCTGATAGGTGCTAGTTTTTGAATAAACACTTGTGAGGTTGAAAATACCAGCCAACAAAGAAGGAACGGGGCCTTAAAAGACAGCAAATCGGTTTTTTATTCACTCATGAGCAAAACACAATTTCAATGAGCTCCTGTTGTCCGTGCTCATGCCTGTAATGGACATGATGAACCTCTCTGAGCTAAACCGATTCAAAATCTGCACAAAACCTAAAAAGAACTTCTAAAATGAAGGTGTTTGTTTCTTCTTTCCTCTGTGTTCAGTCCTGATTTATAAGATGTGCACTAAAGCACAACTAAAGTGCTCCACATTTACACCAACTGTATTCATGTCATTACGGTAACTGTAATCTGCCATCTACCTAACCTAAATGTTTCATGTGATCGCTCACGAATGCAGCAGACATTTACTATGTTTACACATCGTGACACATTTCCACAGTGTCTGTGGAAAACATGCCTATGAATGAGTCTGTTATTTTACTGAAAACTGATGCTCTTTATGTTCTCAACAGGCCTTTGGCAACGCCAAGACCACAAAGAATAACAACTCCAGTCGCTTTGGGAAGTTCATCCAGCTCAACTACCTGGAGAGTGGTGTCATCAGAGGGTAAAGCACCTTTTGACACACGAGTCTCTTCAGAGTTAACTGTCCATTTCTATATTTGTGTGATAGTAGTTTTTCTTCCAGTGTCACAATAGAACAACTGCATCGTCATGGCTTTTGTTGACGCTCTCTTCCTTTGCGTCTCTTGCAGGGCCGTTATTGAGAAGTACCTACTGGAAAAGTGCCGCGTGGTGACCAGAGAGAAGAGTGAGAGGTATAATTAAGACTCGAATAGAATACAAGATTCAGGCATGTGCAATTCTTAGAACGTAAATCTCTTCTGGCACTAATCGTGTTCACACCACTCATCAGTTTGTACAAGAAACCTTTTATTGGGCTCTAACGTAGCCCAATAAAAGCACTGAGTCATCAGGAAAGTTGAAGTGAAAATTGCTTCTGCTGCAGAAACTTCCACGTGTTCTACTATCTGCTGATGGGCGCGTCCAAAGACGAGCAGGAAGAGCTTCATCTCCTAAAGCCACAGGATTATCTCTACCTCAAACAGGTACCTTTGATCCACAGGCTGCACAGCAGCGGTAGAAGAGAAAGGCCATATATCATGGTATGAGAAATAGGTGAAGACCAGCGGACCTACAGGGTCTTGAAACTTCTTGGCAGTAAAGAGAAGCAGCTGCAGTATAATGAGTAAACCAATACTGCAGTCAAACAGATACATAAAGCAAAAAAACTGCGTTTTAATCATGCATAACAAATGACATTACTATGAAGCACCTAAGAACATGTCTGACATTTTTGTTTCTCTTCTCACCGACTCTGTTACCCTCATCTTCCTGTTTACACATGTGGATTTGACTACAACTTAAAATTTTAACTCAAATTTGTAACCACCTGAAAAGAGTGTTTTCAGCTGTTTATTGAATCAACCAGTGAAAATATTCCCCGTCATGTTCCCCATACCCATAGGAAGGTGCATCACGGCTTATTGTCAGTGTTACTGAGTTAAACCAAACATACAGGTTTGCATATTCCTCAGTTTGCATGTACTTGCATGCTGCAGCGTGTGGACATTCTTATATGGTTGCATCCATAAACATCTGTCTTTGCTTAACATGTACATGTGTTCTGCATGTTCTACAGGAAGACCTCCTTTTAGACGATGAGGAGAAACTTGGGCAAGAGTACAGGAGGCTCCATCAAGCTATGGAGATGGTTGGGTTCCTGCCCTCCACTAAAAAACAGTATGTATGAGAATAAGAGCTAAAATGCCACAGACTGGAATAAAAGTAATCTGTGTGTGTGTGTTTTTACACACTTATGGCATCTTTACTCATCTAACGAGTGCGGGTATGCAGCGCGTATGACTTAACTGAGCACCGTCGAAGAGTTTCTGTTTTCTATACTGGTGTCAGTGACAGGTCAGAGCTTGTCACGTCAAGCAGGAGAAAAATGCAGCAACTATTTCTGAAAGAGCCTGGGAGGCGCATAGTTTGTATGGTGTTCAGGTTGGTTTCCCTGATAAAGAACCAACCACAGCAATGCATAGTTAGAAAAGGTGGAAGTTTAAAAAACTAAAGTAATAAAGAAGGTTTCATGGATTTGGTCCTTATGAGCGTGAGGAGGAGCTAACTTACATGTGCAGCTTGTTTTTAAGCTTTTTCTCTTAAGATGATGTAAAGTGTCAACAGCACTGGGTGTCCCGAACGGCAGCGCTGACGTGTTTCGAGCAACAAAGCAACGTTAAATATGCCATCGTTCATCAGTGATGTGTGAATAAGACTGAACAAAGTTTAAACAAGGATGTAAAAATAGTCGTGTGTCCTTTGGCGGCCTCATTTGGTTTTGGGCACGACTAGATTAACTCTGCGTGTTTCACACTTTTAAGTGATCCCAGTTTAGCTCATACTGAACTCTGATGAATCTCAGGTCGTTCAGTGTCTGCAGCAGGGGTCTCCAACTCCAGGCCTCGAGGGCCTGCAGGTTCTAGATGTGTCCTTGATCCACCACAGCTGATTTAAACGGTTAAACGACCTCCTCAACATGTCTTGAAGTTCTCCAGAGGCCTGCTAATGAACTCATCATTTGATTCAGGTGTGCTGACCCAGGGTGACCTGCAGGACGCCGGCCCCCGAGGCCTGGAGTTGGAGACCCCTGCTTTAATGTATCCAACTTATTCATTTGTATTTATTTTGACCTCTACTGTTTTACATTTTTACTTACTTTACTTTTTAAAGTTACCTTATGAAATTATATACTTAGCTTTTTTTGTGTGTTTCCGTTTTTAATTTACTTTGAACATTATTTTATCATTTGAAACTTATTTTTGTAACTTTTAATTCACTTGTATCTACATTTTTATTTTTACCTTTATTTTATTTGACTTTTTTTTCTCATCAGTTTAACTCAACAGGCTGTAAATGTGTATATTTTTCTCACACATTGGTTTAATGCTCAACACTGTGTGGCTGCAGCTGTGAGCAGCTGGCTGAAGCCCTCACAGCCTCGGTGCAGTGGTCATCCTACGTTCAGCCACATTTGGTTTCCTGATTTGGTATTTATGAGTTTTTAAACAGACCTCTGATCTCCTCTGTAGACCCCAGTGTGTCCTAGAAATATACAAATGCAAATGTTTTTAACTCATGCTGTCCTAATTCCACCGTTCACCAGTTTATCCACACGCTGCGATGTTCAGTTTTGACACTCATTTTAGAACAAACAACATTATTCTGCCACTTTCTGTCTCTTTTAATTAACCCTGAGAATGTTTCGTTCTTTCTTTGTTGACTCTGCCTTTTCTTTTTCTACAAAAACAAATTTCAGGAAGTCTTGATAGATAATTTGTGGTATTGTAACAACCACAGAGAACAAGCGAGGCGCTCTGTTTTTTTACATTTATTAGGATCAGTGATGACTTAGAATTGATGCATGTTGATAGCTTTTCTGTCAGTCTGCTTGAAGAATCATCTCAAAATGTCATTTTAGCTTTAGACACAATGCTTGGGCTGTTATGCTTGCAAGAGTTTGGGTGTTGTTTTTGGACTTCTACCCACCCCACTGAAGAGCATCTGTCGCACGAGCCATCAGAGCAACGTTTCCTTCCTTTTTTCTTTATGTTAACTTTCATTTTGTTATTTGTTGGTTTCAAACTAGAAAGAAAATATCAAAGTGAGCAGTGCGATAAGTGGTGGCACCATGATAACCTTCAGCATATCTGAAATTAAGATCACCGTTACCGTCCTTGGGGTTTGCTTGTTTAGCCCGTCCAAATGTAGCACTAATAGAGTCATTTTATGTGTTTTAAACACATTGTGACCCATGTCAGATTGATACCGACAGAGTGGACAGTTTACTGTGTTTTGTGTGCTGCATTATCTGTTTCACGACTGGGACATTTTGCTCTGTAACATCTGTGATATAATCTTAACTCGTATTGAGACAGATACCCATGGTAGGTACTAATGCTCTGCAATTCTGCCAGCACAGAAAGTTCACACTTACTAAGGAAGCCTACTAAGGACTTACATAACTCATACACTTATATGATTATAACACAGAACAAAAGAACACATGAACCAAACAGAAATAGGAACTAATGCTGCCCTCTTCTCACATGAGCCAAAGTTCACTGAACAGTGGTGTCAAATAACCAAACAAACCAAACGCATTTTGTTCTGCGCGCCCACAAATTGTGACCGCAGTGCTAAACACGCATGCTAGGCCTGACTCCAGAACGCCACTCTACCCAGTTTAGTGTTTAGCAAACAAAGGTTTTGAATTTTGTCTGTTTCTGTCACTTTTCTATCCAAAATCGATGTCACTAACAGGTCTAAGTCTTTATCACTATTAACTCAAATCTTTTTCTGTTTTTTTTTTTTAACTGTTGTGCCAAACACTTTTTGCTTTTCCAAGGTAAGCTCTATTCAATTCAACTCAATTTTATTTATACAGCGCCAAATCACAACAACAGTCGCCTCAAGGCGCTTTACATTGTAAGGTAGACCCTACAACCCAACAATCATATGACCCCCTATGAGCAAGCACTTTGGCGACAGTGGGAAGGAAAAACTCCCTTTTAACAGGAAGAAACCTCCGGCAGAGCCAGGCTCAGGGAGGGGCGGGGCCATCTGCTGCCACCGGTTGTGGTGGGCTCTATAAATTCTCTATATGCTCCTCTCGTTTAAAGTTTATCTGTTTAGTTCTTCATTTCTATTTGCGTTATTTAAAGTTATTTCCCCCGGAAGGAGAGAGCCAGGTACCCCCATTTCCCACACCCCACCACAGTGGGTGTAGGGTTCGCCCTAGGGTTCCCTCCTGGGTCTCATCTGCAGACTGCGTCACAGCACCAGTCATCCACTCCATTACAACACACACACACACAGCCAGCCTACAGAGGAAGTGACAGGTAAGTGAGGCGAGCTATGCTGGCGTAATGAAGTCATGAAGACGATGAACATGAGCATTAAATTGTTTTTTTTCTTGAAAAGGGCAACCATATATTTAATGAAAAATGAGAAACCAACGAAACAAACAAACAAAAACAAGTCCCAGTTAATCCACCCACACTAATCCCACCCCTCGTCTTCAGACAGATACGCATGACGGGTATTTACACCCCAGTTTTACCAGCATTAAAAGCTCACTTCAAGAACACCTACTAAAAGAATACATGACTCATATAAAAGAGAAGAGATGAGTATATGTACCAAACAAAAATAGGAACAAAAATAGGAACTTAAGCTGCTCTTCTACCACAACAGCTAAACTTAACAGTTGCTTCAAATAACTGATCTAAACGAAATGTTTGGTTAGACCCAAGAAAACCATTCTACCAAATTTAGCATTGAGGAAACGACAGGGAAAGGTGGTTTTAAACCATGACCCAAACACTAACCTGGTGCGAATATCCCGGATGAGCCCCTATGCATTGCAAACGTGTGCAGGGTGTGCGACAAGAAGCTTTGTAGAAAATGAGGTATTTACCCAAAACTAAGAAAACACAAACAGCAAAGAAGACTGCTGCGTGACGGGGTGGGAGATAGACCTCCAGCAGCTGACAACCTTCTCATGTCAGCCGTCTGATGTTAGGTGCACTCACACAAACAGAAAGGAAGAGGAAATGAAGCTGTGCATTCATTTATATCACAGTGTGGAAGTTCGTTTCATAAATGTGAGCACATTCGCACAAATAGGGTGGGGCAGGGAGGGACATCACAACAATTGGTTCTGCTCTATGAAGTATGAGTTACTGAGGAAACTTTAACATTTCACTTCTAATAAGGGGGGGGGGTAATTTATGCGTCATAGCAGTACGCAGAAGTCTCCGTGTACTGTCCAGTCACTTCTGTGTAAATGATGTAAATTCAGTTGTTAGTGTGCAGGTAGTAGGAGTGTCTGTAGGTTTTAGAGACAGTCTGTCATCTTTGAAGTCTTTGTCTTTCCTTAATTAGCATAACTTACAGGAAACACAGATTTTCTGTGTGTGTGTGTGTGTGTGTTTCCTGTAAGTTTACAACAGTTTTTTGTGTTAAGCATGCTTTAAATCATGGTTGCTACAGCAGGACACGTTATAATTGCTGACCTTGCAAGTAGGCTGAGCGGACCTCCTGGTCCGAGGTCTGTTTTGATATTTAAACTTCACGTGTCCTCAGCCTGTGTACTGCGTTTCATCTGTGTGAGGCCAGATAAGGCAGAGGCCCCAGCGTCGCAGGGCCGTTAGTCGCTGTGAGCTGGTTTAAAAAAACCAAACATACAGAGTAAAAACAGACGCAAAGTTCTGTGTACCAAAGTTCAGTACACAACAGCTCTGTGGGTGTCATGTTCCACTGTTCACTATGTGGTATACATGTGTGCGTTAGGCTCGGGCTGCTGGGGGACTTCCCATGATGCACTGTGCACTTCTTTTCCACTCCTCGTGCATTTACAGCTAAACATTTATATCAATATTTACACTGAATTATTTCTCCTCTTTTTTTTGCCTTTTTTCCCGTCACTTCGCAACCAGTCACAGCATGGCCGCCTGATTCTGTTGGAGGGCTCTTCTTCCCCACCATCACCAAGTGCTGCGTTTCC
>VURO01038337.1:0-10967 GCA_015108175.1 Pelvicachromis taeniatus
GAATAATAAACTTCTGCACAGTCTGTCACTTACTGCTGCTGCTTTTAATTAGGATGCTTTAATATAAGGAGGCATTGCATGTGTACATAAATGTTGGGTAAATTATACATTTTTTTATGC
This sequence comes from Pelvicachromis taeniatus, assembly GCA_015108175.1. Classification (NCBI taxonomy): domain Eukaryota; kingdom Metazoa; phylum Chordata; class Actinopteri; order Cichliformes; family Cichlidae; genus Pelvicachromis; species Pelvicachromis taeniatus. The sequence goes on from VURO01038337.1 coordinate 121, forward strand.
TAAATATTGAACCTTTATACTTTTATCATTAAAAAAATCTTTCTTTCTTCTGTCTGAATAACTGGAGATTAGTCTTTAATCTTCTACTACTTGTGAATGCCATCTTCCAATAATTACCTCAGTGGTATTTCTTGAGATGCTTTACTCACTGTATTCTTTTGAATTGGAATTTAACCATTATATTTAATTAGGGCGGTGTTGGTCAAAACTTTGGAGCACTACTCTGCAGCAGCATTAGTGTGTGGCGAGTACTATCCCTTCTTAAGAAGAGGCTAGGCAACAATAGAAGATGTGCAGACCAGCATGTACACTAGCACCACCAGCATTCAGACTGTGATAGTAAGCACAAAGTGTGTATCACGGCTTGTCTGAGTAAAGCAGAAATCCAGAGAAGATGCTGTCGTCCTCACTGCTGGCATACGCTCCATTCCAGTCTCTGAATGTCTCCATCCACACCTGATCGCCTGCAGCCAACCGCAGCACCACCAGAGTGGAGGCCTGGTCGATGTCTTGACCGTACAGAGAGTCCCGTGTCCTCACTCTCCGTGACCCATTCACCACCAGCGTGGCTCGCAGCGGCTGATTGCGCACGGTGATGTGGAAGGAGAAGACATAAACTCCAGGGTGGACGCATGTAAAGCTATTAGAAGTGATGTTGAAGTGGTTCTCCTCATTGTAGAAGACTTTGTCGAAGCGGATCGGGAAGCCCGAAGGAGGGAAAGACTTTCTTGGAGAGATACCTACGCTGAAAGCGGAGCGTTTCTGGGGAACCCCTGATCCTGAACCTTTAGCACCTTTGAATCCACGAAAACCCCGTTCACCTCTCATCCCGGGGTAACCTCTATCCCCTCTCGGCCCTGGCATCCCTCTTATACCTTGTGGTCCTTCGGGTCCCCTAACCCCTGGTTCTCCTTGTGGTCCAGGAGCTCCTGGATCCCCTCGGACACCTATAGGGCCTGGGGAGCCATGCTTGCCATTCTGTCCTGGAATTCCCATTGCTCCTGGGATTCCAGGAGCTCCATGTTCACCTGGTTCACCTTTTTGTCCTTTCTCTCCATAAGAGGCACACTCCCCTCTATCCCCCTTGTCTCCTTTTGTTCCTGGTACTGTAGCCACTCCTGGAGGCCCAGCTGGCCCCTCTTTTCCAGGTTCTCCTTTCTCACCAGCAGTTCCATTCTTGCCAGGTTCACCTTTCTGCCCTTTTTCCCCTTTAAGACCTTGCAGTCCTACTTCACCCTTTTCCCCTTTGTAGCCAACATCACCTGTAAGGCAAGGCAAGGAAAACTGTGTAAAACTAAATGAAGTCAGGCAACAGTTTAAAAATATAGCCATGAGATTTTTATACCTTTTGGTCCAGGTTTTCCTGGAATGCCTAGTGGCCCGGTTGGCCCACTGTTTCCTCTGTCACCTTTATCCCCTAAAATTTTTAATAATATTTAAAATATGATTTTTTTGTAAAACAAATTCTACTAGATTAAGAAAAACAATATATAGATTAATCAACCACTTCATTAGGCATGCCTGATTAACTGACCGTTAACACGGATATGCAATCAGCCAATCATGTGGCAGCAACTTAATGTATTTAGGAATGTAGATGTGCTCAAGATGAGCTGTTGAAGTTCAAGCTGAGCCTCTGAATGAGGAAAAAAAAGTGTTTTAAGTGACTTTGAACATAGTTGTTATTGCCAGACAAGCTGGACTGAGTACCTGCAGATCTGCTGGGATTTCCCCACAAAATCTCAAAGATTTACAGAGAATGATCCAAAAAAGAGAAAACATGCAGTGAGCGGCCATTTCTGTGTAAAAATATCTTGTCAGTGGTCAGAGAATAATGATAGGAAGGTAACAGTAACTCACAGTCACTAAACAGTCAAGAAATCTGCAGCAACTCTGTGATGCTGTCTTGTCAACATGGACCAAAATCTCTGAGGAATGTCCCCAGCACCCTGTTGAATCTATGATATGAAGAATAAAGAGGAAGCAAAAGGAGATTCCAACCCAGACTACCAGTACGGTCTGTAGACCATCCACTTCGAGGTTTGATGTCTTGTGAATTCAGAGAAGCTCTTCTACCTTGGTTGCTACAGGTGGTTATTTGGGTTACTCTCACGCATGTGGCACTAATAATCACGCCATGCTTAAAGCCACTTAATCCTTTTGTCCCTTTTCTGATGCTCAGTTTGAACTTCGGCAAGTTGTCTTGACTATGTTTATTAATAAAGTGAGTAAATAGTGAATAAATAGCAAAATACAATCTACCATTTTAATAAGTAATTTTAAAGTGTGTACCTTTTTCTCCCTTTAAGCCCATAGGACCACTGATGCCAGGTGGCCCAGGTAAACCAGCTGCTCCTGCAAGGCCTTTGTCTCCAGGTGGCCCTAAGTAAAATAAGTGTGAGTGGAAAATCTGAAGCCAAACATACAAACAAAACAAACAATTAATTAATAACATGAAAATATATCAGTGAGTCTATACCTGTCAGGCCTCTTTCTCCTTTCAGGCCTCTGGGGCCTCTCTCTGGTGGGCAGCACTCACAAAAGTTAAAGTAACACTCGTTGTAATCCAGGGTGTAGTTCTCAGGACCAACACCGGGTGGCCCGGTGCTATCAGGGTAGTGCTGTGGAAAGACATGACTTGGGTTGGTGGTCCTCACTGCAGTGGGCAGGGGGTGGGGTTTCACAGGATTTGCGGTTGGGACTATCTTAAGAGTCTTGGGCACGCTGGTGGTTACAGGGCTGTGGACCGTGATCTGAGGGACTGGTTTCTTGGTGTACTGGTACTTTGGCTTCGGAGTAGTCTTAGCTTCAGTGTAGTACACCACAATGAGAGCAACCACAACTACAGCCACAAGAGTCGACTGGCAGGAAATAATCCTCATGGTTGACTGGGATCTGAGAGTGCATCAAGACGTTATTCTTATATTTGTCAGACTTTGTTTAATCTTCCACATAATTTAGCATAACAAACAAGAAGTTGAAAAATAGCACATGCAGATTAGCACTTCACTGACAAACGTAGAACAGATTGTACGTCTGCTCTCATATTTCTACTATTTCCATGCATCTATTCCGTGTTTATGTTTTTCCACTTTCCTTTTCTCTATTTCACCTTTTCTAAATTTTCACTCACAGGTTAGCTCTACTTTTTATTTTTTTATTTTTTTATTTTATGCTGCAGTCTGATATTTAGTCAATACTGGTTACAGTTAGTTTCTCAGTTATTTCAGGTTTATTTGAAAAAAGTTGGAATCACACTATCAATTTTAGTCATCTACACACAAGCAAAAAAAATCAAATAAACTTATAATAAACGTCTGTCTATTCAACCAAGTTTTAAGCACTTACCCAGTTATGCATAAGTGTGGTCATTTATCCTCTCTAGCAGTGTCTTGGAGGCAGCACCAGGAGTTTCAGGTCTCTCTGATATCTCTGCCAGGCTTAGGTAAAGGGCCATCCCATCCAATGAGGGAGTTTTGCTGGAAGCATAGGGGGAGGTCTGAAATCTCACTATGGCGGGCTGGAGCCGACCCAAGGAGAACCACTGTGCTGTGGCCCATTCTCTGTACCCCTGTTGTGTAGAAAGGTGCTTTTGTGACACGGGATACATCATCCGCCGGGAGCACTCTCTCGCTGCTAGCTAGCAAGGAGCAAAGGCCGTGGGGCAGTAGTTCACCTGATATGGGAGGCATTCCTCCAAACAGCCCACCTACTACCCAGGCTCTTAATGGGACAAAGCCAACCAAGGAGGAATCCCTGACACTGGCTTTTAGAGCGGCCACTTTTGGAAACTGGACTGCATGTATGTGTATGCATGTGTGACACTCTGTATGCACAAAGCTGCAAGTGGGAAGAGTATATTTGCATGCAGGATCTTGCATGTTGACCCCTGACAAAAAAAAATCTGCAACAATTAATTAAACTGGCTTAACACTAGACCTGAAAACTGGCACGTAGCACAGAGAGCTCAGTATTTACAATCTAACAGTACTTGGTGAACATCCAGGGGAAAGCTTTAGCTTTTAACGAGCACTCATAATCACTCAGCAGCAGCTAAACCTGAGCTGTTTGTCAAAAGAACCAGCTTATCTCCTTAAATCGATGCACTTGCAATGCTTGCCCGATCACCGGGGCTGACTTTTTTAGCACATGAGCCCTCAGGTCAGCTGACAGAGACATTTGTTAACTATGATTCAAACTGTGCGGCTGGACAATGAGTCATTCTTGTGGTGTAACAAGAGAGCATTGGGCTTTTGTAGAAAAGTGATTTTCTGGTAGCTGTGCAGTCGAAACTCTCGACTTGCCATTGACAATGAATGTTTGAGAAGTGGACATGCCTCAGTTGCTGAAGACCTCACATCCTCAGAGAGATCCATGACCGGCTGTGAGTGAGCAGGAAAGACGGGAAATGAAATTTGGGAAACGGAGAGCGCTGATGGCTGGCTTGAGGGATGAAGAGTGCGCTATTAAAAATGAGAAGATCGGGTGTATTTAAACCATTTAATCTTATTACATAAACCTGTCTCCATGTCTTGACCTACATTTACATACTCTTCATCTCCATCTTTCCCAGTAGCTCAGGTAATGTGTCCCCAACCGGCCCCTCTATAAAAGGCAAGCAGATGGAGTGTAAGATACACGGTTGATTCCTGCGAGAGAGAGGGGTTCCTCTGGGGTTCTCCTTGCCTGACCTTAACAACTTCGTCTCTCAGCTCTATTCAGACCGCACAAAACAGCGGCGGTCATTTTACAGCGCCCAGCTGGTCACAGAGGACCCAGACGCTGCTCACCTGCTGGTTCTTTTAATAGCCTCCATCTTCCATGCTCTTAGCTTCCATCCACATACACTATAGAGAAAGGGATCAGGAAGAGTTAACTTACTCACTCAGCCGGTGCAGCAGAGCAGAGAGAGCACCAAAGATGACCTGAATGGACAGAGCTGTATTGCCTTACATTAACACTATTCATGTAAAAGAGGCAGTCAAGCTGCAATGAATGTTTGAAGTAAGTTTGGAGAGTTTAGTAATCAGCTGCATTGCCCCCGGCATGCTCACAGGTACAATCAATGCCATAAATTTCATTTATTTTTTTGTTCTTATCAAAGGAAATCTAGACCCTGCAGAATTAGCAGCTAATGACTTTGGCAGGAAGTATACTGGCAGTGAAGACACAGCTCATATGGCCGCAGCACAATTAAACACTTTCTCCTGCCACACTTTCCCTGACAAGCCTCTCTAATGTTAGGTTTCTAATGCGTTAGACGGTGGTTGTGGAAACACGATAGCCTTCATCCCAGCAGTTTGTGGTGAAAGCTACATTTATTTTGATCTGCTGGTTTTTTACAGATGTTTCATGTGTTTTGATTAACATTGATGTTTTATTTATGCAAGAGACGGGCAGTGATGAAAAAATGACATGCCGTAATTAGGGATTGGTAGTGAATTAGTGTTAAGAGTTAAATAAGGTTGTTTTTCAGATATTTACTATGTAAAGGGAGTATGTGTGATTAATTTTCCTATAATGACCAAATAGTTGCAGCTTAAAGCAGCAGTTCCACATTTTGAGAAATGTGTGTCCTTTTTGGAAAGAATTCAAATATTAGTACTTTTAAAATGTCCGTTGTACACCCACCAGATACTTTATTAGTTACAGCTTTCAAGCACCAGGTTGGACTTTTTTTTTGTTTTCTCAACTGTCTTAATTTGTGACACAGATTTATTAGAATCCCCGAAATATTCGTCTGAGACTTTGCTCCGTTTTTGCACAACAGCATCGCACAGTTGCTGCTATCTCCTTATCCAACACGTCTCAAAGGTGCTCTAATGGATTGAGATCTGGTGACTGCGGAGGCAGTTTGAAATGATTTAAGCTTTGTGACATGGTGGAAACAGCCATCCATGTATACACTGTCATCATAAAGGGATGGACGCAATCAGCAACAATACTCCAGCAGGATGATGTGTTTAAAAGATGCTCAGTTGGTACTATGGGTCCCAAAGTGTGCCAGTTACTGTGGCTTTCCTATCAGCTTAAATTAAGCTGCCTCTCCTCCTCTGACCTGTGAAATCAACAAGGTATTTCCACACAACATTTTCTTTGGTGCCATTTTCTCGGCTGATGAGATATTTTAGCCAACAAGCAGTTGAACAGGTGTACCTAAGCTACAGCTGAGTGCACAGAAAAACAATAACATGCCTCCAGTGAATGGCAGCAAAAACACTTAAAGCCTGACAACTTCACAGAGATGGGAAGACGATGAAGGGACTTCAGTTCTGCTTCATTCAGCTGCACATAAAACCTTTGGAGAATTATTAGATGTCCAGACCATTTTCAGTCTTTACATTGTGAATTTTATATTTAACTGTAAGTTAATCTTTGCTTTCTTTCTTCCTTTCTTAAATTGTTTCCAGAGTTTTGGCAATCAGGAGACAAAAAAAAAATTATTCTGACACTGAAAAACTTGGTTTTTGAAAATAGTACTTTTTGACTACCAAAGTGCTTTTTTTAAAATACCAAATTGCTGGAGGCATTTAGGTGAATGTTGTTACAGGGACAACCAGCAGAGGTTCATCTGACATGAAACTTTTAACCAGAGAGGGCAGTGCTGTGTAAAGCATTGTGTGCCTTCTTCATTCATGCAGTAAACATAATGTGTGGTCAACTGACTTTTGGCCAGCTGGCTCAGGTAGGCTGTTGACTAGACAAAGCAGGGAAAGGTTTTCGGATGTGTGCAATAATGGAAATCTTGAAAACGTGTGCTCCTCAGTCTCCCCTTTTTGAATCCTCAGAACCACCACAAAATCATTCCTCCTACACCCTTAAAAAGTGAGGTAAAATAAGGAGCAGTCTTGGCTTCACTTCTACGGCACTCAGCTTAGGTCCTAACTTGCAAACTTGCCTCAGATTTGTTTTAGCTAAACTAACAGACTCCATGACCCTGTAGAGAGCACACAGGTGTGGGATTAGCCAAGGAGAAACAACGTGCAAACTTGTCTCACTCCCTCACTTCTGGGTCTCAGATTCTTGGTTCCCTGTCAAATATTCCTCCACGGTGGCTTGCACACCTTGATGAATTTTCATGGTTCCACGAACGCCTAGCAGCCTACTCTAAAATTCACCATTAGGACCAGATACTGAGTATTAATCACATGTACTCGACTGCTTTGTGTGCCAGACTCAGACTTAGAGCTTTGTGATGATTTTACTGCACGGTTTCATTTTTCAGCATCTATGTTACATTAAGGAGACAGTTGTTTCCTATATGACCACTTGGTGGCAGTCCTTTTCCTATTGTCTTTACGGGCACGACAAACACAGGTGCACATACGTGCCATAAATCCAAAATAAATATTTTAGGTGAGATTATGCCCAAGCGATTAAGATATTAGGAGCACACACTACTGTTTTCTCTCCCCCCCTCCCCCCCCATTGTAAGTCCTTTGACCATTTGGAGGTTTGGCCAAAGTTTAGACTTGCTAGACTGATTTTTTTTTTCTTCTTTCTTTTTTTACTATCAGGCCAGCAGCCACTCCCAGGTTCATATCAACTGATTAATAGCCCAGATGCAGGGCTGGGAGTTGTGCCGTGAGGTGAAAAGCACATGCAATAATTGTCCAGGGACTTTAAATGACACAGCACTAAGCTTGTAAAATTGCACAGGTGGGTCTAGAGGTCAGAAGGGTGTTGGTATAAGCAAGACATTAACTTCATCTGTAAGTCGAGTTTAGGTCCCCAAATTATAGCCATGACGTTAAAGCAGCGGCCTATCTAGCAGGTCTGTGATGCAGACAGAAGTGCTCTGACCCTAAGTACAGGGTCTGATACCCGGTCCATGGCAGCAGATCCGGGTCCAGTGAGTAGCAGGTGGGCCTTCATGGCTTGTCCCAGCACATCACACCTGGTTTTAATGTTGTGAGTCATAGGCGATGTTTCTGCTTGTTGTAATCTGGCTCATCTCATTCATGCATGTTGTTTTCTGAATAAATATTTTATGAACAAAAAAGTGTGTTTTTTTCCTTTCCTGGATATTACAGCTGAATAATTAGGCTACAAGAAAATGTCCAGTTACACAGAGCATGTTTACCCAGGACTCCACCTAAAACCCTACAGAACAATAATTGTAGCGACACACACACAAACCCAGACACACACACCCAACTGAGCAAACAATATTGCCTCAAAACAATCTCAGTGAATGTCACTAAAATACATTACAACCGCAGGTGATTGTCTTGTTTCCTTTTTGATAGCAGGCGACACATGTTGGCACACGGGAGTCTGCTTTATAAAATGTTTTCACAGTAAATCAGAAGGCTCAGTCTCCGAGAGTTAACCGGAAAAGAGTTCAATCTGTTGGGCACTCTCAAAGTGATCCCAGTTAGCCCCGAAATGTAAAAGGTCCTTAACCTTGCCCTTGCTCCACCCGTCCACCAAGTTTCCTGAAATTTAGCTTGGTGGCTTTTGAATTTTGCTGATTGACAAACAGACTGCTAGAGACAAGGACGGATGTGAATACTTTCACATGATTAAAATTAAAGCTACAGAATAAAGCAGGTAATAAAGGGGCAATAAATTTAATTGCTAAAGAACAAGATGTTCCAAAGTTCTTGTTTACCTTAAGGCCTACATTAAAGAATATGTGGTGACAAACTGAAGGAATAGTTTGTCACCCTTTAAGGCGAAGTTCTTGTTTTTTGCACAGGAAGGAAAAACAAATGGAATACAACTGTTTGCATTGTCTATTCAAATACCTGCACTGGAAAGTAACCCATAGGCGACATATGCCGAGGTATGCAGATGGTTACTATGTTTCTGTTCCTAACGAATAGAAAAGCATTTTTATTGTAGGAAAAATGTGCATATTCTCTTTCTGACTAACATAAAGTGTAACAGATGTCATTCAAAGGTCATGCAAAGCAGTACATTGTGTGTATTTTGTGTGTCTGTCACAGGCTGTGATCAAAGAGCTGTCTTAGATTATATCCATGGAGACATTTGTTGTGATGGCACACACCTAATGGAGGAGGCCGTCTCAGTGTGTGCATGTGTGACACGGCCTGAGTACAAGGTGTTATCAAATGTTGGAAGTAATATTAAAATTTGAATACTTTCTGGGGTTTCCTTGTTAACTGAAACCTGGTGCTGTTGGTGGTGGCAGCACTGGCATGCATGTGTTATTCTCACTTTTATGCTCATCTCAGTCTTTGCATCCGACTGTCGTTAGGAGTTCTCGTTTTTCACGTGGCCTAGGCCGCGTGCACGCACGATGGAAACAATACATCACCTCTCAGAGAGCTTTGACAAAAAAAGCATGAGTCTACAGAAAGCTTTGTTTACACCTTGTCATTATGGAGATAACCACTAACCTCATCCTCCATGGGACTCAAATTAACAAGGGTACTGTAAACAGAGGACACGTCTTCAAAGACCTCAAGGCAGAAGCTAAACTTACCTTACAGGGTGGCATAACAATATGTAGTGCTTGGCCTTTTTTTTTTCCATAGGAAAGAAGAGAAAAGAAAGCAAAGGAGAGAAAGCACCAAGGACAGAGGACAAAGGGTAAACACGATTTTCAGCATATCCTTTTTGATGAGCTTGGGTTTGTAGGTTAACAGCTGATGGCGTTGCAGCTATTTTGTTCCAACATCCTGGAAAAAGAAACAACAGAACAAGGTGGAGGTGTTTGGTTATAACACATAAACCCTGGCAGACCCTTGAGGTCTTGCTTAACCAATAACCAAAACAATTGCCAGAACCTACATCTAGCCTCCAGAAGAAATGTGCAGTGATATTTGTATTCAGCCCATTTCATTTCACATTCGTCCACAAGCCTTGGGTTAAATTATGCCCCAAATAGGGTGAATGTGGCAGGCTTGATGTTACCAGAGCATTGGAGGAATGGACAGGATATAGTATCTGAAGGATGGCCTGAGGCCGTTCATTCCTGCTCCTTTGAGAGAAAACAGGTTTGGTGGCTTTGCCTGTTATTGTTTGAATTTGTTTTATGTGGTACGGTCTGTTGGGTCCAAAATGTTCTTCCTGTAGGCTTTTGTTATTCTTGTTTAATTTCAAAGTAACTGTTTAACTTAACTGACGTAAAGCTGTGTGAATAAATGCAGTTGTGGTCAGAAGTTCATTCTGACTCATCATAAAAATTGTTGTGGTCATTTTGGGGCCTTTAATGTTTTCTTTGAACTGTTCTTTGTACAGGGTGGATTGTTGATTGTACAGCGTACATCTTTAAAGACCTTCAAAAACAAAAAATGTGTCTCTAAGTTCGCATATATTTTGTATTTTGTCTACTCCACACAGGTTCAAATACATACAGACAAACTCAAACTTGACGGTAGCCATCAGTGGTTGGATATTTGACTACTCTTCTTGGAAGAATAGGTCGAGTGGTTGTTTTTCACCACCAGCCCCAGCTTATAACTTTAGTCCACAAATTTTCAGGAGGGTTGAGGACGGTGATTTAAGAAGATCATTCCAGACGCTCAATGTTAGCCTGCAATCCAAAACCAGTTATGAATTTAAAAAATTACAGCCCACTAGATGTCCTTGCTTATATGAGGTTTATTGTGCGAATGCTTATAAGAAGCATTCACACATTAGTGATCCACCCAGGTTGTTATTATTATAAGATTTTTATGCACTTATTTTTTGTATTGAAATCAATGGGCGTCAAAGTTCCGAACATGGAACCTTCGTTCCTTTGAAGTGAGCTTAGAGTGGCACACTCTAGCTTAGTCAATCTTTTCTTCATGTCCAAACAACTTGTTGCTACTTGCTCAATTGTCACTCAACCCATGCATGTGTACGGATAAATGTAAAATTGTCATTACAGAACC
>VURO01038340.1:0-11375 GCA_015108175.1 Pelvicachromis taeniatus
GATAGTCGACTAGTCACTGATTATTTTTTGCGATTAGTCGACTAATCAGATCATGCATCCATTGGACGTAAAACGTGCAGCTTATTGCACCAGCATGCATCTGCTCTTATATAACTATCATTAGCTTACAGCTTTGAGTGTTTAAGGTATGTGCTAACTAAAAATAAAGACAAGATGATAGTTTATTAAATTTGAATGAAATCTGCAGATTGTTTGGGTGAAGTTGAATAAACTGAGCCGTCTGCTCCTTGCTATCGATTTTAATCTCAGCCAAACCGATTTACTCAGGAACAAATAAAATAGTAAAAAAAGCCAAACAATAACATTTTTAAGTTATCTAAGTGACTTATATATCATGTTTAACCTGAGTAGCGAAAGACGGCGGTGGGTTTGAAAACGTTTCCGGGAGTCCGGTGTTCTCACCGGCTATACTGAGCCTTGACCCCCGGCTAGCTATGGAGCTGGTGGGTAACAGACGAAAACGTCGGAGTGCTTTTGAAAATATGTGGGGTCTTGATAAACTGAGCAGATATTTGAGGTTTACACAGCTACATTCTCGCCTGAAAATATGTTAAACGTTTATTTTGTGACCCAGAAAGAATAATAAGAGTAATATTAAAACTAACTAGCCACAGCTATTGTTGAAAACTGAGCAGGGCCACGCTATGAATTCTGGGACACAGCTGGCATCTTCGCAGCTGGCATCCTTGTACATGCAGTGCTGCCATCTTCTGTTTCAGTCTGTTATTACACTCTTAAATCCTACTAACTAATACTAATTCCTGCGTCTTTTGGGATCTTACTAAGCTTCAAACGACCCGTCGACTGGTAAATTAGTCGTTGACGATTTTAATAGTTGACGTAATCATGGCAGCCCTAAACTCGGTGCATATCATCTTTATGTATCAGAGCATGGACTTTTACTCCTTCTAACTTCCTAAAGCTTCTGTCCCTGGCTTGTCCTTTTAACGGAGCATTACCTTGAGTAAATGTGCATTCAGCAAATGAATGTGAGAAAAGCTAGCAGTTATGCAATAAAAGCGTTCATGCAGGCTCGCCAGAAGAGCCGTGTCTAATTCTTTGCTCTGTTTGTCTGGAGAGCCACAGTTGGAGTTGGCAAAAGCTTGTCTCCACAGAGATGTGCGAAAAGTTGCTAAGTACGGATCTTCATTTTATTTTGAGTCTTCACTGTTGCTGCCAACAGTATGGAGCATGTGGTTCTGGATGTTGTGAAACCTTTGTTGGAAAGGAGGGGGTGAAACCTGAGAGCTGGAGGTGAAGAGAATGGCACAATAAGGGACACTTCACCCCTCATCCCATAGAAACAGCCTGCATGTCTCCAGACCACTGTTTACACACTGGGAGGGGCGATTGTTTTTGCAGGTCATGGATGAGAGCAGTGTGTAAACATTTTGGGGTCCGGCACTCCCCCCAGCAACTGTCCACCACACCAGTCTGGCATGCGTTTTTGTCGTTTAAACATGACAGCGTGTGACCACGCTTGCATCAGAAGACACCCCCCCCACCACCACCACCACCACCCCTTCTATTTCTTGATGAGCTCATGGTCTCTGGCATCAAACGCAAGTTTGCAGACGACTGCACAGCTGGACTAGAGAGACCGAGGCAAAGAAGCAAGAGGCAAAAGTAAAGTTGTGTGCAATAGGACAGAGTAAGTGAGAGAGAAAAGAGACAAAGTTTAAAAAGAGAAGAAGAAAAGGAGGAAGCCGGAGGTCTACCAGCTTGCTTGTATATGTTCTGGCTGCTGGTCCCTGTGGTTTGATTAAATACGCACCGCTTAGGGCCACACGTTGCAGAAGTATCCGTAGACATGCCGGCCGCAGGAAGAGTTCACAGATTCCCCCAGGAGCAGCAAAAGATCAGCCGCGCTCAAATCATCCTCAGGAGTGAGTAGTCAGCCTGCAGGAGTGTTGCACCGGAGCACCGACCTGCTGGGCTGTTTTATGTTGTCTTGCTTGCCTCTGTGTTGTCTGTAGATTGTGCATGATGAGGCATAAAAACACTAAGGAGTTTTCTTTTTTATTAATCAAACAAATAAAAAAAATAAATACGAGCAACGTTGAGCTATTTATCAAGACATAAAATATAAACAATCAGCCAAACACTCTGTTTGCTGCTGTTTTAACGAAGCTGCAAATCCTGCTTTTATTTAATATCCTTTTTAATAAAACACCTGTTCTCGGCACAAAGAGTTGATCCATCAGTAAAGCATCATGTCATTATGGTCATCTGGTTAAATGAACAGTCATACATGAATATATTCCACAGCTGCCTTCTCAGTGTGTCTAAGCTTTCTGTCCCACGAGGACACATGACGGCCGGAAGGGAGGACTCTGCAGAAACCCGATTGGCTACAGAGCTCTCCTGTAATTTCATTGGTTAAGCTGTGCTCTAGTTGTCGTGTAGCAACAGCGTAGAAAGGCTGGAGGGAAGAGTGACCACAGTTGCCATGGTCTCATGATCTTTGAAAGAGAAACAAGTTTAATTGTACATGTGAGCCACAGCACAAGTCCTCCTCTGTGTTTGTCAGCCGTGTGTGATATATGTGAAGATTTGTTTGACAGGCCGTAAAAACGCAGCTATGAGTGTGGAAATACTAAAAAGCTGGTACACTGACCGGCTTCCAGAGTTCAGAGTGGGAAGCCAGCTAACCTAAGAAGATGCAATGTCCCATGTAACGTATGTTACACCAGACATTTCATTTCCTTTCAGCTCCATATTTTCATTTGTTCACTTTGTTATAGCAGCTGTGCATTAGCAACCCCGCTAATCATCCACTGCCTGAAACGAGCTATTTTAGTTCCCTCTCCCTTTAACACAATTTAGTTCTGATTGTTGACGCCTGCACTGAACACTATTGTACACTCATGTCTTCGACCTGGCCTTGCCTGCATTTGTGAGGGCGGGTTTTATGTCTGGTAAACGCCTATTTTTTTTCAGGGGATATGAACCTGGCGTTAAACAGGAAGTAGGTGGCACTGCTGCGCTCACAGCCCTCTTTCCCCATTTTCCTAGTTTTCTATAAACCTGAACTTTTTTTTTCTTTTTTTTTCCAACAGTACTTGCCCTTCATTTTTCAGGATTTTTTTTTAATTATAAATTTGTGAAATCGGGTAACATTCCATAAACAGAGGCATCCTAATATGGAATCCTTGCTATTGTGCCATACCTTTTTATCTCTAATATAGCCCAGTGCTTAGAAAATGTAACTTTTAGGCATGTATTCTTTTGGGTACAGGACCAACTCAGCGGAAACACAATGAATGTAGAAAACCCTCCCCGAACCCAAACCTTCCTCAACTTTGCCAAAACTCACGAGGAAGTAAACAAAACACTTGAGTTAAAAAGCCAAACGACCACGCTGTAATTATGGCTGTCATCATCTTTCAGCTCAGATGGGCAAAACATCCTCAGACACCACAAGAGTCACACTAATAAGTTTCCATCGCTTGGTCTCTGGTTAATGGCCTGTTATATGACGTGTGCCAAATCTCCTGTTTGTCATTGCTTTCCCACAAAGTCATATGTGATTTACCTCACAGCACAGAACATAAAGATTTCATGCACCAAGCGAATCTGTGTCATGCAACTGTTACTCATTAATCATGTGCTAAATAAAATTTGTGTGACTCTGTCGGAGCTGGGAGGTGGGGGCTATCAGCAGAGCGCTAGTATAATTAAAGCGTCTCTTTTGCTGTTTTGTCTTTAAACCTTAAATACAAATAGCGAGAATTAGCCCGAAGAATGCAAACTTTGTTGCGGTCTCCCAACTCCAAACCATGGAAAACAAACACGAATTCCCTGCACACAGAAGATGTCGCCAACCATACCTGCGTCTTTGTGGTCGACCACATCAGCTCCAGGCAGGCTGGAAGAACGCTCTGATATGACGAAATATCTAATTTAAAAAAGAATATGTGTAAAATAGCTCTGACTTTGAATTAATTACCCACAGAATGCTCTCTCCTCTCGGTTTAAAATAATCTGCTGCCATTTCTTGTAATTTAATACTGACAAAATGAGCCTTTCTGCACTTTATTGATCGCTCACTGCCCGTTCTGAATGATCGGAGACTCGTTTCACTGGAGAAGCTGATGAAGCAGTTTTGTGTACAGCTGCCGTCTCTTGTACTTAGTTCCTCACTCAGGCTCATCTCTAATTTTTGTTTTGTTCTCTAATTCCAGTTTTCACAGTGAAGGTTGTAGGTGAGCTCCATGTGACTACAGCGCTCCTCCTTTATGTTGCTGTCTGCTACTGTTTTCTCTCGCGTTCTTCTCCAAACTCGGTCATCCATTTATTGTTGTTGCTGCTGCCATTAGCCTGTCGAGCTACGATGACTCACACAGTAATATATAAATCATGGCACTATTGGTTTTGTGTGTCTGAAAGATTCTCGTGGGTAAGGTGGAGGTAGCAGCTTTGCAGGAAGACCCAATATCTGTGTGTGGAACTGATTCTGTCCTGTAGATGGCCCACTGGGCTCCATCCTGCTGTAGATGGGCCACTGCTTTACATCCAAACAGGTTGCCTCCACATGTGAGGCTGCAACCAACAAATTAGTGGCATTTAATTTACATTTAAAGGGCAGTGATTGACCAGTTAATAATTTCCTATCTGATCTAGTTGTTGTTGAATTCATCATCTGGTCCCCGCTAAGTCAAACCCCCCGTCTTGCCCTTGTTCCCAAGTGTTTACCATAACTCTTGGTTCCGCAGGTTGCCGGGCAGATCTGAAACTATATTAAGTGCATGTTTGTAGGTTGTGTCACACTGACAGATGATCCCTGTCATTTGACATGGATTGAGAATCATCCCTGCCCTGTCACTCAGATATTCTGACAGGGCACTGGGATGGAGTTTGGTTTCCAGCAGTCACTCGAGGGGTGGTGATGGAAATGTGTAGCTGAGCAGAGGTATGGATATCATTACCCTGGTGCCCCTCTAGACATCGTGACTCCCACGAGACCCAAAATAATCCAGCGACACACTGAATGAGTCGGAGATACTGAAACAGATGGAGACGGCTCAGCTCAGCATAGCCCCACAGCTACTTAAATCTCCTGCCAGTCAGTCTTTAATAGGATGTATTGCTAATTAACATAATAATTAATGTACTCTCTTTGATTGAGTCAGAGGTCCTGTAATGATGCAAACTCTGTGTGAACGTGACTCTGGGTAATTGGGCTACACCTGTCTTTTTAAGTTGTTTTTCTGATTTAAGGAGTAACAACTTTTTAAGCAGCAAGGTAAACAATGACTTCAATCACAAATTGTGATGAAAATCATCAAGAAATTCATAAGTTCAGTTGTTAATTAGTAAATTATTTAACAAGGGTTTCCAGAGGCCCAGCTTCTTTCACATTTGGACACATTAAAAGAATATATGTTAAATAAAAAACAGAAGCAGCAGAACATCTGGAGCAGCCATTTTTAAAGAAGAGGATTCACCCTGGTCTCGTCACTTTTCAAAGAGAAGACTTTTAAATCCTATCAACAAATAGCTTGAAAGTCACTGCTTTTAATGGTGAAGTGCACCTATGAGCTTTTAAGTTCCTGCTTAGTGTAATGTCAGCCATCCAATAAGGTTAATTATGGCAAGGTAGCTTTAAAGTAATGAAGTCATGGCTGAGGTTGACAGCGGTAAGGCAGTGGACAGGCAGCGGCAGAACAAGTGATGAGAAGAGCTGGAAGCCACGCAGAGAATTTGAAGCTTTATGTGCCAGATGACCCATTTTCCTTGGCTATCTAATATAATGGGTATTGATGAAGAACCATTTAACCTTCCTTTCCCGGAGACACAGACTTCAGCAGGAAGCATGAGAGGGAGGTGGGCTGTGGGCTGTCACAAATACTTACTGATTTTTCTAGTAACTCTCTCAATCCTGCATTTGGCCAGCAGGAGAACTGCAGACACGAGCAGCACAGACTGGAAATAAAAATGGATGGAGTGACTGAAGATATTGTGGAAGCACCTTACACCTGCATCCTTTCATGATGGCCACTTTCACTCTGCATGTGAATTTGGCTACACAGTTGGACTCAAACGCAGTTCAGTGAATTGTTACTGTCCTGTGGGTGGTAAACAGAATTAAGCAAATACACTGGAAGAGATTTTATGAAGGAGTTGGTTCACCTGCCTCTGAGCTGGACTCGTAAATATGACCAAAATCTGATTTGATCAGAATAATGTGCTTCTGTAGATCAGTGGCGTTCTCTCTTACTGCATTGGGATACAGATGCGGCCACTTTACCCATTCAGCCAGACCGTGGAGGATGACGTCATGATCTATATGACAACGTGAGCCTTCGGTGTGTAGAAAGTTGTCCCTGTAATCCTGCTGTCTGAGCTTTCTGCCAGACGGTCTAAATCAAGCTGTCTGTAGGTTAGCTTTGACTGTGTGAAGGCAGTTAGACTTTTGTTCAGTTTTCCAGGGCAGCACGCCTCTGATTGCATCTTAACACGCTACTGGCTGTGGTTCCCCCCTGTAGCCATGCATGCTAAAAAATGTAGGGCCTCGTGACACTGTAAGGCTCTGTGGATCAGAGTGTCTACCAAAGCAGAAGCTCGGAGCTTCATAGATTATTTATAACCCCCGTGTGCTTTTTAGCACGTTGGTGCCTAACAGCTTGACGGATGGACATGTTTATAGAGAAATGCAGTCAATAAATGCTCTTCCAATGCAAACTCATACACTACAGAAATACCTTGACCTCTTGGCAGTTGACGGTGTCAGCTCCTCACTTGTATAATATTTTGCGGTTGGCAGGTTTGATGACGGCATGTTTTTCTGCCAGTTTAAAAAAGAAAATGGCTCAGAGGGTAAAACAGAGAACGACCCTGTCTACTCATTTCATTCATCCTGACAGACGATCTACCTCTTTTGTTTCACGTCACCTCGTTTCCCTTTACTTCTGCTGCTTTTTGTGTCCAGATCATATTAGATGGCTCCGATAACTAATGCTGAGGTTATTTTTTTTTCTTCACCATATTCATTTTTGATGAGATAAGGAGGACCGAGCCAAAAAGAGTTTAAACTGGCTCAACCTGACTTTGTTTAAAAAAAAAAAAAAAATTGTCATCACTTCCAGAGATGTCCAAGCTTTCCTCACACCGTTTAAAACATTTTGTTTAGTCAGCTGTTACTTGTTCGGTTAATGAAATAAAGTATATTTTATAAATGATCTATAAAGCATCAGGAAGGACGTAAATATTGCAATTTAATTTCTGTGAGCTCAAAGTAATCTCATTAACATGTCATTGATTCTAAAACTAATATAGTTTGTTTCCAGTAATACATCACCATGGTTTAGTACCAGCTTAACTGTAAACATGTAGTCCATGCAGCGCTCCCCCGTCCTGTGCAGACACTGACATCCTCAGGTCAGCCTGTTGTCAGACTACAGTTGGATTTCCAGCAAGCAAAAAAATCTGTTTTAATCTTGTTTGCACAATTTCTCATCCATCATAATTTCTGCCTCCAACACAATGGAAGCAAATCGGGAGACTTACCTGTCTTTCATACCTTGGTGCAGCAGGGATGCAGCCGTACTGTCGTTGGTAAATGATCATTAAATGGCATTTACCAATAGAGCTCAAAAGAGTTTCTTTATCATGACAGTTTTTTTTTCCCCAGACTGTGTGAATAAATGGCAACAAAACATCCTAAACAAGTGCTTGGGAGGGAATCTTAATATCACTACTGACTACAAGCCAAACTACTTTTCTGTCTGCCCAGAACTTCAATATGTACGTTTGTAATTATTATTGTTATTTTTATTATGGGCTAACAAAAAAAATAATCTAGTATATTGAAAAGTGGTATTTGCGCTTCATTCAGACTGATGTGTGGGAGAACTGAGACTGCTTGATGGGCCTGTTTATTTGTCATTTCTTTAATGATGCATGAATAGATGTTTATTCTACTCCCGGCTCCACAACAGGTTATAAATACTGTTGTTTATTAATTACAAATATTATTCTGATGGTTTGTAGGGTTTGAGCACTCAGTGTGCCAGAATTACATTGAGTCACCACCCTAAACAGTTGCGGCAGGTGGCTACCCCACCCTGAGCCTGGTTTCTTCCTGTTAAAAGGGAGTTTTTCCTTCCCACTGTCGCCAGGTGCTTGCTCAAAGGGTCTGATTGTTGTTGCTTTTCCCCCCATAGCATTTTAGGGTCTTTACCTTACAATATAAAGCACCTTGATGTGCCAGTTGTTGTGATTTGGTCATATATAAATAAAATTCAGTAGACTTGAATCTTTCCAGCTCATTAATTTTTGGACACATTTTGAAAAACTAAACATTGTTCAGAACATCAGAAATGTTAAAAATGTACATATTTTTTAGGTCTTGCATATTGGTGGGTACAAAAAGTTTCCACAAAGTAGCACTACCCACTTTATCACAGAATACCACTGTGGCAAGTCCGTTTGCAGATGTTCTGTGCCACTCTAATCTCACAGGAGAATAACACAGGAAGTCTCTTGATAATAAAACCCACTCTGTCTGTAGGTCTAGACATTATGTGGTGTTCTAACTTGGGTGAACTAACCCTTTATGTTTGGTGCTATTTCTTGTCATCTAAATAAATAATTTAGGTATTCTACATTTATGTGAAACGGCAAACCTCTATCTCCCCATGCACACGCTAGTAATGATATTGAGAGCAGCAGCATGTGTCCTTCTCTGTATCCAGTGCATAAATAATAGATTGGATCCAGGAAGTACAAACTGGTGGACCAACCCCCGTCAGGTAGGGAATCCATCCTACCACATCACATACACAACACCCGCTCTCTTTCTTTTCCTTTGGCCTCTATCTTCCTTTTCTGTTACATCAGTTTCTTTCTACTCACTCTGAATCTCCAGCAGTTTTGCTCTCTCTCACTCCCTCTTATGCTCATCCCTCCCTCCTACCTTCTATCCCTCCCTCTCCTCTTCCTTTTGTTTCCATCAATTCTAATCTGTTGGAGAACTGGCACAAACAGAAACCACACCCAGCATTCCAGCATCATTTTTAAAGGTGCACCGTCTGGATATCAGGACCTCAGACCGCAGAGAATAAAGCACTTGTGCTGCTGCCGCAACAGAAGAACATTCAATATTTTATTTTATTAAAAGGAGTCTTCTTTTGATGGAACTTTGGCTCGTAAGCACCAGTCTGCATTAGAAACCTCCAGCACTGTGGGCAGTGCACAGCTAAGGCACAGGAAATTGACAGAGGAAACTCTGGAGAGCCCGAGCTATGGTTTTATATGTGACGTCCCAGGACTTTACAAGAGGAGCTGGCAGCAGGGTGGTAGTGACTCTGAGGCCTGGCAACGGTTCAGACGGGGCCTCACGCGGACTGTGGCGCTACGTTTGCTGCCAGAGGAGGCCCACACTGACGCTGCCTTCATGTAGGTATACGGGAGTGACGGCTGTCAGCGGCTGCTGTACTGTTTGTGTGTATCTGCGGGACATTTCAAGGTTGCTCAAGAAAAGTTACTTATCAGATGTGTGAGTGGAAAGCAATTATAGATATTCTGTTATATCCTATAAACTGTTATCTGCCTCGTACTCCTGCTGAGATGACATATTGCGCAAACTCTCCTTTCCAAAAAATAAATGTTTTAGGAGTGGATGGTGATCTGATGATATGCTGCTGTTATTCTGATTCGTTTTTTTTAACCTCCAAGTATCTGCCTGCTTGTCTTTGGCTTTACTCTTTGCACTGCCTGTTTTCCCAGCGTGTGTCAGATAGTGTTTTTGGAAGCAGGCCAAGTCTAAGTGCTGTTGTCTGGGGTCATTGGATCACTTCAGCTCTCTGAAGACGGTCCATTTGACAGGAAGGAAGACTGTCTGTGTTTGGAGAAAGCACTCCAAGCACCAGCAGGTTTGGCGTTGTGATCCTTCCTTGTGCTAAATAGTTAAATACTAAGATACAGTAATAAAAAGCTTGGTCTAATGAGAAAACGAGGCCTAAATGAGCGTCTGACCTGGTGATTTGATTTAAAGTCATCCCTCCTGAGCAGCTTTAGGGGCTCTTGCCCTGCTGGGCTGTTGTCTGAGTCTTGTCATTAGCACATAAGCTCTATTAGAGCAGACAGTAACACAATTACACCCACAGGCAGTGGAAGATGGAGACAAGGGACCATGTCAGCAGTTGCAGTTGCAGATACAGACTGCCTTAATTTGATAGTATTTCAAGACTGGGCTAGAAGGAAATCATCAAGTTGGTAATCAGATGAGATGATTTGGATAATCACAGTAGATGTATAGCTTCATGCAGATGTGGTTACAAAACGTGCTCTGCATCGGTCTAGTTCAGCTTTCCTGTACTTTGTGTTGGGGATAATCACACCACAATGTTGTCTTCCAGAGATTAAAGGGTCTCACTCGTTGTTGATTTGGCTTCAAAAGTTTCTTTGCACCCACGTTGGTTTTTGTTGTTGTTTTGTTTGTTTAAGGCACTGTAGCTTTAAGAGCAGTATGTTTGTTATTTAAGCGCTAAGCTGCAGCTAATGTCTATGTTCGTTTTGATAGTCAGCTTTGGTAACACACAGAACTGCTTGTGCAGCTGACGTCGGTCCCTCTTGCCCATATTCCATCATGCTTTTACCTCGTTGCTGCTAACATAGTTACTTAGCCATTTTATTCTTTCCCCCCTCGGTCATATTTATCAACAATAATGTGCTTTCTACATAAAACTGTATCAGGCGAATATTATGCCCGTTTTCAGCTCAGCCTATGCAGGCATATTACCTCTGAACAAATGACTTCCTGTAGGAGCCTCTTTCTTTCAGTACATGGCTGCCAGCTCTCAGACTCTTTCATTATCCTGTGTACACAGATGAACAGGAGGAAAAGTCAAAATTGTCAGCTTTGGTTTTCAGCTGAAGTGCTCGAGTTCCCACGGTAACCTCGACGAGTCTTGAAAAAAAGAAGCAAGAATGGGCCCCATTCTTGCTTCTTTTTTTCTGAGGTCATATTACTGCAGGAGCCAATACTCTGATAAACTCCCCATCAGAGAATGGCTTACAGCAGGGGTCACCACCCTGGTGCCCATGAGGACCACATGAGTAGCCCGCGGGCCTGTTCTAAAAATAGCTCACTATAACAACTTACCAGTAAGCTGCATCTATTTTTACTTTTTGTTGCTATTTTTTTTTTTAAATCACAATTGCATATTTAAATATAGATCAGCGCTAGCTGGTCTCCATGGAAACAGTTGCATAATCAGTGTCTTTACATAGATGAATATCATTAATTATTAATGATAACATATAATTAAAGTTAAATTGAGTAAATTTGTTATTTCAGAAGTGTGTGTCAAACTGGTAGCCCTTCATATTCAGTACCCAAGAAGTAGCTC
>VURO01038346.1:0-18198 GCA_015108175.1 Pelvicachromis taeniatus
GCGTGTCCTGGGTCTGCCCCGGGGCCTCCTCCCGGTGGGACATGCCCGGAACACCTCACCCAGGAGGCGCCCAGGAGGCATCCTTATCAGATGAACCACCTCAACTGGCTCCTTTCGATGTGGAGGAGCAGCGGCTCTACTCTGAGCTCCTCCCGGATGGCCGAACTTCTCACCCCATCTCTAAGGGAGAGTCCAGCCACCCTTCGGAGGAAGCCCATTTCCGCCGCTTGTATCCGCGATCTCGTTCTTTCGGTCACTACCCACAGCTCGTGACCATAGGTGAGGGTAGGGATGTAGATCGACCGGTAAATTGAGAGCTTGGCTTTTACACTCAGCTCTCTCTTCACCACAACAGACCGATGCAGCGTCCGCATTACTGCAGCCGCAGCACCGATCCGTCTGTCCATCTCCCGCTCCCTTCTCCCATCACTCGTGAACAAGACCCCGAGATACTTAAACTCCTCCACTTGGGGCAAGGACTCGTCCCTGACCCGGAGTGGGCACGCCACCTTTTCCGGCTGAGGACCATGGCCTCGGATTAGGAGGTGCTGATTCTCATTCCCACCACTTCACACTGTGTACGTCTGATCCAGATGAACTTATGGTCTCGTTCGAGTTTGATTTCATGTGAGTTGGACTTTGCAGATCACGGGGACGACCTCAGCCACAAAGCTGAAGTGAGTTTTAAAGACAGACGCAGGAAGGCTTGAGCGAGCAGAAACAACAGAAACATACATAACACAGAAAAAGCACGGTTTTCTAGGAGTCTATCTATTTGTGATGGATGTTGGTGTCCGTGCGGGCCTCTGGTTTGTTTGTTGTGGTGGAGATGCTGCCGCTGGACTGCACTGACCTTGAGGCAGCAGCGACGTACAGGGAAAAACATGAAGAAGAAAACTGCCGGAGAGCAAAGATGCAAACAATCCAGAAGTGGAAAACATTCCACGTTTGTCTCCGAAAGTTTGTTTTGTGGAAAAATTCCACCTTTTACTCTCACACAGGAGGTAATGTGTGCTACAGAAGAATGGCCAAAATCAGAGATGCGCCACTGAAAGACGTGATTCATGCTTCATTTAATTGCTTAAAAGGAGGTCATTTGTCATTTCTGACATTTCCTAAAATAAGTGATTAATCATTTAACTAAGAAATAACACTTTTATTGCCAGTGAATGCAATTCAGTTACAGGTTTAATTAAAAAACACTGCCCTTATAACACGTGCTAAATACTTTCTGCTGTGAATGCACCTCTGCAGCGGGCCATCTGCTCTGGCTCAACTCGTCAAACATTTCAGGGATGACTCGGGAGCATTTCAGCGAAACACAAACCTCCTCGCCTCGGCGGGCGCCGCAGATCCAAGGTCAGCTGCTGACACGAACCACGCCATCACAAAACTCACCGTTTATCCGGTCAGCCTCCCAGACGCGTCCTCCGCCATCTTCTTCTCTCTGTCCACGAGCAGCTCGCGTCCTCTCCTCGAGTCCTCCAGCCAGGTCCCGAACACCTCCCGCGCTCCTCCGAGGACGCCCCCGTTCTGTCCCCCGTTCTTCAGCTCCGCCACGCTCTGTTGCCTCAGTCTGCGACACCGAGAGCGTCACGTTAGAGGGAACGCATGCAGAGGGCCGCTTTAGCAGTTTGACGAGTACCTACAGAGCTCTGTGTTCACTGTTACTGTGAGTTATCATCTGCCAGTCCATATGGACATGTGGTCAGAAGACAGGGCTGCAGGTTTGAGCCAACGCCTGGCTTTCGGTGCCGTTTTCACCCGTCTCGTTAGAGCTATGTAGGTACAATCGTCCTATAATGATGCTGTCGGTTCAAGATTGATAAATAAAATGTTCAATGACCAAAGAAACGACTAACAGTGAGGTCAAAATGTCAAATTATTAGGAGGGAAAGTATAAAGGTGGTCCTGGGTCTAGGATTGTTGGACTAGATTTTCTAAAGACAGCTGGAAGCTGTTAGAGGACAACAAACTCTTTACTTTGAGCGTCTCAGTGACGAGCAGCCACACGTGAAGCAAACATGGAAAAATCCCAGCGGTCAAAGTGCGATCAGCCCACACAAAGAAGCTGGACTGAAAATCTGCTGCGATGGATGATTTTCACAAATCCGTTTCCTTTTTCACTCGTTTGTCCTTCAGTACCAACAAGAACTGTCAATCAAGTTTTTTGAGATGGCACCGAGGTGATTGCGCACAATCATATTTAACGTGAGTGGGTCATAAGTGGAGCGTTTTTAATTATAACGAGGAGAAACTAATCACCGCAATAATTTAAAACTGAAGGAGGATTCTGTGGAAAAACAGAGCGAACCCACACACGACGAGCCTCTGTCACCGCCACGAAAACACAGAGACGAGCGCCGCGCTCGAGCTTTAAATCAGGCTTTACATCGGCAAATAAAAGCACATCGTTAACCCCGAACTCCCATCTGAGCACCGCTGACAGTTTCCTTTATCGCTCTGCATTGTTCGGCCGTACGTCGCACGTCACGTGGCGCGCTTTGTTGCAGAGTTTATGAAATAAACAGCAGCCAGAAGGATTCGAGTGTGCTGTCAGTGCAGGTTCACGCCGTGGTGTTTTTCAAAGCCTGAGCCAGAAAGCCGGAGCAGGCTCACGGGAAGAATAAAAGCCTTGCCCAAATTATAGTGGAGATATTGGTTTCCAACATAATGGCTGTTATTTGGCCAAACATGTCCCAAGCTCCTTGAAGGAGAGGCAGACTAAATAGAGTCATGTAGATTTGTAGGTTAATGTTCTGAAAACAATGTTAATGTGGCAACTAGAAAACAACAGCACAAGCCCGCCGAGGGGAAGCGCAAATTTATTTTGGCTGCACAGGTCACCACAAAAGGTGTCAGTGGGTAGAAAACGGCGCCGAACGTACCAGGGGTGCAGTTCGGTAAACGGCGACTGCACGAATTATCGAGGAGCGAGGTGGATTTTTGTGACTGGGATATAGGAATAAGATTGACTCGACTCTTTATGAAAAATTATATTCATTTCCATCATTTCATCTACATAATAAAGGAGGTGGTCACACTGAGAAATGGGGGAATTATAGAGGGCTGTCAGCAGCTGTCAGTGTAGGACTACGTAGTCGTGATTTCAGGGCTTAATTTGCTGTTTCTCTGCCAATTGTGGCAAATTATTCAGTCACTTTACATATACTTACACAGCATTGTAGGAGTCCTTCTCTACACGCTTTTAAAAACATTTCAGTAAAAAAGTAAAAGCAGGAAAAGTTTCACGTTATATCTTCAGCCTGTTCTCATTCCCAGGGCACCCGATCAAAGCGCTTCCCAAATGTAAGAGTGAAACCTTCAATCACATCTCTGCGCGACACACCGGGCTGAGATCGAGCGTTTCCCTCGTCGTGTTTTCACAGATTCGTATTGATGTCTTGATTACCTCGCTGATGCCATCGCTCTGTTTTAAAACCTTTAAAATCTTCTTCTAGATCAAACGAGGGTAGATAAATGAAGAGTGACGTGCAGCTTAAATCCCGTTAACAGTTTAGTTTTGTTAGTTCTGATTGTTTTCTTTATGTAAAAATGTAATAGTAAACATTTCACTGTAATTTCATCAAAGTTTTTATTTAAACAGTGTTCTTCATGGCCCACACTTTGGGCATGGCTGGTTAAAAACACTGGTTGAGCAAAATCTTTCAACAGACACATTACACAGCCCTGCAGGCCGGTCTGTAGGGAAGCCACCGGCTGGTTGGTCTGCAAACACTGATTTTCCGTTTGGTAAGTGTTTGCAGACAAGTCAGTGGCTCCTATGCAAATTACAGACAACTGCAGAAACCTGTTAGAGACATTTCTACGGAGGTTGTCAGTGCAGCACTGTGGACTTCTTTGTGACCAATTTGATGCAGTTTCCATCAAACCCTCACAACCACTTGCTAAATACACACCTTTCCACTTGTGAGTGGTGATTACCAGTAGATTGTACACAGAGCTGTGGTAATGAGGTATAAACCTAACCAGCTGGTGAAAACTAAACTAACCATCCAGCAAAAATAATGTGAAGCGAAGTCATCAAACGGTAATAAACCATGAAACTTGCAACTTTCAAAAACCCAAATTCACATTAGTGGTACTTGGAGGGTACCTCAGAAGGATAGCATCCAAAGCAAAATTTCCCTAATTAGCATGAGGTTAAAAGAAACCCCTACCTTAACCATGGATGGTTCTGTAGTGGCCCAGGTCTGGTGGTAGCTAAGAGGCTAACCGCTAACACTAGATTGTTTTTCATTTATTGATGTGGAAATTTGACCTATTTGGCAAACCCAAATGGAACTCTTAAGAACTTAAAAGAACTTTTAAAAGGTAACATGTTCTTGTTTCTGACTCAATGCTTGTTTAGCATGTGGTTAAAACAATTTAACCCTACCCATAAGGCCATCTGCTGGATTGTATGAGGGTAACCACTTTATATTCTGGGTATTTCAAGTCTCAGAACACATGTCCAAGTAAAGAACTGTAAATTAAGTACCTGCCAGCAAACTGGTCTTGGAGCTCATTGTGCTGTTGATTGTTGAGGCTGTTGGTGCGCTGGTCCATCAGCCAGCCCATCTCAACCTCCAGCACCTTACTGTTGTTGTTTGTTACGGCTCCTTCCTGACAGCGCTGGATGATGCTGGGTGGAACGTTTTCAGGTAAACACATAGGTGGCCCCTGCCCTCCATTTACGCCATTGTTGTGAAAAAGTTCTGCCAAGTCCATGCTGCCGCTCTGCAGCCGGCTATCGGTGAACCAGCGGGCCAGTTCTCCGCGAGCCAGTCCTGTCCGACCCTCCAGCTGGCTGAACTCCTCAGGGGAAGGCCACCGCGTTTGAGCAAAATCGTCCTTGAGGAGTGCCAGGGATCGGCCGTCTGGAGGCACTGAGCAGGAATTCGGATTGGGGACGGAAGGTGCAATGGTGCCAGGAGCAATCATGGACAGGGGGTGTGAAGTTGGCGGAGGGCTTTTAAGGAGGCCTACACCAGTGCTTGGTTTGTGAATCCCATTCAGTTGCAGTGTTTGGTGCTGCTGATGTAGCTGTTTCTCAGTGATGGCACCAATGCTATTGCCGCCCATCCTTTTAGTGCCCATGGAGTTTAGAAGGGCTTGTTCCAGGTTGTCACGAAGTGCGCGGCGCTCTGCAAACCAGCTGTCAATTTCCTGATGAGACAGGCGGGTTATGGCCGACAGATTATCCACGTCGCTGTGTGTGGGAAAGCTGTTCCGCAAGAAGTTCTCCTCCAAGATCTTCAGTTGTTTTGCCGTTTTTCCTTTCATCCTCTCCAGCAAGGGGAACTGGGTCAGCACCGAGGACTTATGCTGAAAATCTGGTTTTGGTGCTGTTGGGATGTCCCCACCATCCAAATGTATGATTCCATTATTGTGAGCAGGAGAGATCTGATCGTAGGGCCATTTACCATCCATTCGAGATGTTCCATTGGCCTCTGGCAGAGGACTGACTACTTTGTCTCCTCTGGGGTAGCTGGCTTTCAGCTCCACTCCTTGCTGCTCTTTTAATTTCTTGCCATCCAAGGAGAACGCTGAAATCTGGGATGGGGCTTTAGCCGGAGCACGGATGGACTGGATAATTGTCGGCCTCCTTACCTGTGAAGTAATGAGTGGAGGTGAGTTCGGGAGATTTAAATCAGAAGCTGGCAAAGTGTGAGAACTGGGGTGTTTTTCTTTGGAAGGGTTGGGCACGGCACGGGGAAAAAGTAAATTGTTTCTGAACGGAGGGATAGAGATCGGTGGGGGGGCAATCATTGGCCTTGTTAACGACTCTGGAAAGACTATGGAGGGCAGAGACACCACCGGCTTTGTTTTGGGAATTCCTGACGCCGAGAGAATCTTCCCTTTGGAAGACAAAGATGATGATGACGACGATGGAGGCGGTGGCATTAAAGGCACAGCAGCGGGTGACCTCTTCATCTCTGTGGTAACCAGAGGAACTGCTACAGGTCTTTTCATCTCCATGGGAACAAGAGGTGGAGCCATTGGGAGGCGGCATTTTGGGGGCGGAGGTGGTGGGGGAGGAGCCATTAGGACCTTGTCTTTAGGGTCACCAGAGTGGGGCGCCACTGCCATGATGGGTCGCTTGGACTCTGGCCCAAACACTGTTGACAGCTGTGTTGGCAGGGGTCGCTTAAGGGAGCCTGCCGGGGAGTTTGCGGTGGTGACCACAGTTAGCCCATTGGGCGCAGTTGTACGGACGTGACCGAGATGCTCGACTGTCGTGTGGACGATGGGCTGCTGTGAGGCTTTGGCAGACGGCTGAGAGATGGGGCTTGTAGGCAAGACGGTGAAAGTGTGATGAGCAGGAGGGATAGAGCCATTAAACATTTTCTTCCTGGCTTCCTCCACCTCTTCTGGGGACCAGGTGATACCTTGCTTCAGCCGCTGGGTAGTGAACCAGACCTTGATCTGTTCCTCCGGGTGCTTGGAAGCAGCTGTAAGCCACGACAGCTCGGCATGCGTTGGGTAAGGGAATTTATTAAAGGAGGCGATCAGTGTCAGGTTGTCGTCTAAAGAAGGGTTATATTTGGTGGTGTTCAAGGGAACGGCTATTTTTGGTACAGAGTTAAAGTTGGGTGGACGCTGGAGCATTGGGGTGACATGGGAGAGCCCTTGGACAATGGTGGGTTCAGGAATGATGACTGTTCCGTTGATGTTCACTGCTGTGATTTGGTCCTTCTGGATCAAACCGTCCAGCTGGCTTTTCAGTTCGCTCCCTCCAAAGAGCGTGTGGACACTACCCGGAGATTTTACCGTGGTAGATATGCAAGGTGGAAACACAGAGCTGCTGTGGCTTTCACCTTTTTCATTTGTCACGTCGCATTCAACTGAATTGTCCTTGCCTTCGATTGTCTGCTCTAAGATAGTCTGATTGTTCATTTTTATCCTCTTGAACTTGAAGTTCGTCTCACCTGGGTGCTGGCTCTCGTTGTGCTCTGTGAGCGAGTCAAACTTCTTGGTGTTGAAGTTGCAGACAGCACAGAGGTACAGTGGATTTAGAATGACGTTAGGATGGCTCGAGTCCACGTGCTCTTTGAAGTCATTCAGGTTCTGCGTCGAAAACGGGCAGTATTTGCACTCGTAACCTCTACCCTGCTTCTTCTGGGACACCGGGTCTGATTCTGGTGCTTCTTTGTCCTTCCCCCCTCTGGCTTCTACATCTTTGATGACAGGGGGGTGATCTTCATGTCCAGACTGCTGCTCTTTGTCCAAATGTTTTGGAAATGCCTTCCGGTGTGGATTCTCTACATTATCCTTCATGAGGTTTTGACTCTTTTTCGCAGATTCAGATGGTTCATTTTCTTTCACATCTTTGCTTGCCAATATTTCCATGTCCATCACCTCCTCCGGGTCATCTTGCTCATCGGGCAGGTCGCTGACGACCCGGACCATGCAGGGGGTGGAGGACTTTCTACGACTGGACATGATGGCGGCTGCTGCTGCTGCTGGTGATGATGGTGGTGCTGGTGTTGCTGATTGCGTTGACGATATTGTTTTTGGCTGCTGCTGCTGGTGCTGGTCGAGGACGTCAGCGTGTCGGCGTTCGGGGTCCTTACTGGGGTGGAACGGAGCAGATGGTTGTGGATAGTGGTAGGCGGGTGGATGTAGAGTTTCCAGTCTGTGAGAGGGAGGGCGAGAACCGGCTGACGGCGCTGGCCCAGGACCGGTTGTGCAGTGGCGTCTCCCGCTCACTGGCAGTGTCAGCTACCGACCTCGGCGTCATGGGAGGGCATCACAGACAGCAGAGGCGTTCAAGCTGCGTGGGGACGAAGACAAAGAGAGAAAGCGACATGTTAATACTGTTGCGTTCAGTGAGCTGTGAGGCAGCCACTTAGGAAAGGGCTAAAAATCAGAGAAAAACATGTCAGAGAGAGAGAGAGAGACGTCACTACAATAATGTTTGTGTCTGATGTTCACTCAAAACAGGATAAACAACGGGGAAAGTGCATGATGGGCAATGAAAGAAAGAGGGGAAAACTAGATAATCTGCACTTTGGTAAACAAGCTTTTTTGATGAAACATCCTTTTGTTTGAGCAAGGTGAAATCAGCACAGGAACAGGAAAAAAGATGGTGGAGAGAGTCACTTATAGCGATACAGTTTTAATCAAAACTATCATCTTGGACATGAATGTTTTAGTAACACTGGGCTTTCATATTTCACCATTTCTGAGAACTTTTTCCGGAGCTGAATTATTTCACAACCTCTAAGATTATGGAAAAAAGAAACTCAATAATTTAGTGAACAAGTTTTAATTTGTTTTAGATTTCCTGAAATAAACACAGGGTGAAAATAATATATACCAGGTCAAGAATATTTATACACCCACTTAGATGTCCTAACCAGCCACAGTGGATTCTCTTTGCCAACACACAAAGGGAAATCACTGGACTGACCGACACACGGCGACATGTGAAAGTCCGGGGAGCTCAGATAAGTCAGGGATATCTTTCTGAAGAACTGCATGTTCTACGGTGATCTGTTCAATCCACTGTTTCTTCTCAGCAAGTGTAGCTACTGTGCCATGGTCTGAAAAACTATCCACCTTCAACTGAGAGGGTGAAAGCTGGTTTGGATAGTCAGAACAGACCTGCCATGAACTGGAAGCTGCTCAAACATCTGCTGTCCAGATCGCCAGTGCCTAAAATATGGACACCTCGACTAAAGATTGGAAGTGACCGAGTGAAAACTGTCCTCTGAACCAAAGAAACAGAGTTGTTGGACACAGCAGGAACATGCATGTTTGGAAGCTGTAGTAAATGTGAACCATAGGGGTGGTTGCATCATCTTATATGAACTATATAACTGTTGTAACCAGACTGAGCTAAACCCACAAAGTCAGCACCACAAACAGATCGTTTAGAAGAAAATGACCAAACCAGAGTCGCTGCCTAACAGCATCAAATCAGCCGTTTATGCTGCTGTCGATGTCGGTTCGTTTAAACACACAACAGCTCTCTGGATTTGTCGACAGTAAACAGACTACATCGAGAACTATGTAGTCCATAGACTGGTTCCAGGTTTCAAAGTTCAACACTGAAGGCCAGACGCTTTTCAAGTTTTCATCAATAGTTATGGGGAGAGCTGGGAAAGCTGTCACTGTGAAACTGCCAAGGCTAAACTTAAAAAACAATCACCACAAAGTCACAAAGTGTGCAGACTGATGAAAGCTTGCACAAAGAAAATTACGTCCAGCCACGTGACAGACGGGAAAACTTGGGGGAAGTTAGTCAAAGGTGAGCTTTTTTTTTTTTGCCTTGCCAGGCAAGAGGAGTCGCCCCCTGCTGTCCGAAAGAAAGAATGCAGGCTTATGGCACTTCCAGGCCTGGATGTTGCCTTTTTTCCTCCATAAATCTGTAATTAATCTATATTTGCTCCTATGATTACCAGAGAGAGTAATCATTACTCTACTGACCTCTAGATGCTTCTCACAGGCTCTGCAAGGCTAACAATTTCAAGCATTCCCGTGTGAAAGCTACAGAGTACCTTTAACCATGTTAGGGGAAGAAAGTCAGCCATTTGTACTGACCACAAGTCATGGTGAAACCCTCTGGAGCAGATCTAATCACTTTGTAACTCCCCATCCAAAGATGGGAGGTTCCAAGCTCAATTAGCAATGCGATATTTCGTGTCTCCTTTCCTGTAAAGTCCGAGCCAGGTTTCCGCATCGGCACTCGTCTTAGCATCACACGGGCTCCGTCGGGTCCGGTCTAATCAGGCGCTGGCAGGCGACAAAGCCAGAAGGCCAGAAGTTAAAAATAAAGGAAGTCCGGCTGACAACTCGAGACGCCACGCTCGAAAATTATGATGAATCAGAGTGCCACTTAATCAGGACACGCCGTTCCAGGCCAATCACATGTAAATGCGATAAATTGAAGACGTCCACGGCAACTACAAAAGACAAAAAAAAGTCTCCAAACTCCAAACCCCATTAAAAAGACATTAAGCGCCTTTCATAGATTCGGGCAAAGACAACTTCACAGGATAATTACCCTGTAATCATGTAATAAGAGAGACTCTGTGATGAGATCTCCTGACAGCTATCATCCACACAATGGAACGGAGAAAGTGAGGTAAAAACAGACAGGGAGAGAGACGGGAAGAAAGGTGTGAATAAATACAGGAAGAGCGCAATAATAAAAGGAGGACAAAAGGAAAAAAAGCAGGTAAATGGGAGGAGAGAGAGAGTGCAGAGAGAGTGCAGAGAGAGTGGCGAAGGCGCGCAGAGATAAGGCGAAAAAGAAAGAAGGGAGAGTCTGAAAACTTCCAAGCTAATGAAAGAGAACAGGCACAAAGCAGAAGACGTTTTAACTAGGCCATGGCCTGGCAGACAGGAAGAGAGAGAAGACGGCGAAAGAATGGAGAAGAAGAAGAGCGAGAAAAGAAGGCGATAAACATAAAGGAGGAGGAGGAGGAGGAAAGGAGAGGGACAACAGAGTGTTTCAGGAGGAAGAAAAAAAGGGAGACGGGGAAAGATAAGCAGAGAGCAGAGAGGCGCAATCGAAAGCAGATGAAGAGAACGAGAGAGATGAGAGGACGACCAAAACATTTCCATTTGACGGTAAAATTTTTACGGATAATAAAATGAGGTTTTGGTGCACTTTCTATCAGGAAAGTTGAAGCTTTGAAAAGGTGCCCCAATCAGTTGGGGGAAAAACACATTTGCCAGAAAAAAAATGGGTACTTCAACACTTAATTAGTATTGGGCAAGCTGTTATTTGTCCCATGTGTCACTTAATGCTGGACATATTTCATGCTCTCGCAGCCTTGATCAGCTTCTCATCGCCTGCACGGGAGACACATTTTATAGCTGCAGAGTATCCAGAGCCCGCCTTGAATTGTTGTACTGTGCAATGAGACTGAACTAATCCTATGTTATTATAAATCTCATGCATTTACATTGCTGCTTATTGCACGCTTCAGCTAATGGCGTTTCCTCAAACAACGAGCATAAAAATACCGACAATCAATTCATAACAAACCACTCGACGGCGAACACAAACGCGTCCGACGCGGTCGCCTCGAGGAGTTCCAAGTTTCAGACCCGTTTGAAAGATGTGAACGCACCGTGGGGCAAATGGATGCAGTCCAGAGCGCAGTCCATCTCCTCTCTCCGTCCGCCTCCAAATACCCGCTGCAGCACCACATGACCCGACCCTGCACAACCTGATTAGACTGAATATGATTTTGGACCCAGCCCAGCTCAGGTCCCTGGGTCAGGTCTCGGTTACCGGGGAACCGGAGGGGCCTGTGAGGACCTCTAGCCCGTAGTGCCCGAGTACCAGAAAGTTTAAAAAGTTTCACTCTGAAATTATTTAAAAATGACAAACGCTCAGATACGAGCCGTTCTGCTTCTCCCGATTTAAATCCTGATCTGAGGTGTCGTGCTCAATCATCGGTGAGGTCAGCGAGCTGTAAAGACGTTTTAACATGGTCATCTCAGGCACAGAAGCCCCACCCACCCGCTGTTCAAACCGTTTAAGGCGACCAATCAGAAGAATATTAGCTTAATGGACCAATGTGATGTACCAAGTCCTAATATAAGAGACGTGACTAAGTCTGAAAACACGGCGCTGGAAACGAGCTAACGTTTACGTCACCGCCCACACATCCACACGGTGTTATCCTGTGGAAGGAAACCCACGCAGGCACGAGGAGAGAGCTTCAGCCGGGACTCAAACCCAGGACCTTCACGTCGTGAGGCGACAGTCATAACCACTGAACCACCGACCCTGCAGTTGAAGGTAAAATGCAATGAAGGCATCTAAAAGATGTTAGATGTAAAAACATAACCATAAAAAAGTCTGGTGTGGGGCACTGAAGAACCAGGGGTGTCAAACATGCGGCCCGCTGAAGGGGTTGAGACCTGGGAGCGGCGGCATGTCTGCTGTGAGCATTAAACTGTAACGTGACTTTAATGAGGCTCAAGAAACGTGGAAGAACTGAGGGGTGTTTTCTCGGGCCGTTCGTCATCTGTTTGTTAATGAAACGCTCATTAAATGAGAAAAGAACTCAACAACCTGTTAGCCTGTCTGGCTCACAAACCGAGCGTGGCGGCGGTTGTTTTCCACCTGCTCCCAGCGTTTTTAAAACACGCCTATTTACGCTCAACGGGAAAGATTTGGAATATATGCATCGTGTGTCGCCCACTCACCCCTGCTTCAAAGGCGACTTGCATGTTACATGTTGTTTAATAATGAAGCTTGATTAAACACTTTGTGTCCATAAAATTAGGATTTTATACCTTAACGCAGAAATCCATGCAGTAACCTTCAAAGAGAGGCTGCAGAAACGCTGTGTTGCTCTTCACACCCACACAAACTACAACGCAACGCTCCAATCTGAGCCACACCCACATTTCCAGACATAAAAAATCCTCACGCCGAGGATAACCCACTCCAGCATCGGTGCACCCTAACCTGTGACTGACAGGAAGCAGCTGATCACAGCTTTTAGAGATGCCCAGGTGCGTGTCGACGCTAAAACGGGAGTTAAGCTGCTCTTAAAAGGCACTCCAGGAAACGGTGCACTAATAACCCAATAAAGCAATCAATACGCAGCCCTAATATGGGCCAAATTCTAGCAAATACTTCAGTCTCCTTTCAGATCCTCTCTCCTTGTGCATTTGCTTAAAATACTTGGCCAGAGACCCAGCTGCTGCCAGAGGTGAAGTGGGAAAAGAGGGAGGGAGACGGTAAAGGAGATAAAACAAAAAGGAGAGTGTGGGAGGAGTTGGAGAGAACAGAGCAGGGAGTGCATGTATAGGAAGACGAGTGTGTAGGAGCCAAAAATCCAAAAGAAGGGAAGAAAGCGAGAGTGCTTAGCAGTAAAGAGGTTGAGAGAAAGGACACGAGAGTGTGGGAGGAGAGAGAAATGAGACGGATGGAGGGAGAGAAAAGGGGCGACAGGGAGGGAAAACAGAGCTGGAGAAACAGATTGGACGAGGAAAGTAGGAAGCGTAGAGGCAGACGGAGCTGCAGGCCCGAGCTTTTCATCCGAGCAGCGATGGCAGCCTCGCTTCCCGTCGACGAGGAAGAGCGCTGCGGCTGCCAGCTCGCAAAAAAGAAAAAAGAAAAGTAAAAAAAAAAAAAGAGCTCAGCAGTGTCATGTTTTGCTGCATCACTGGGTCGGCCTCGAGGACTCCGGGCCAACTTCTGACGAGGGGAGTCAGATGCCGCTTGGCTGCGTCCCATTTTATTGGGCTGAGCTCGCCTCCGTGCATGCTTGTAATTACTTGTACAGTATTTGTGTGCAGGGGATTGTTTGGAGCACGGCAGTGCTTCGTAATTATTGAGGAAATAATAAAACTGCAGCAGTGACAACAGTGATTTGCAAATTGCAGGAAGCGGCAAATTGTCCTTTTGAGAGGCAGGTGAGTTTTTCCTCAATCAAAAACAAGCAAACCTTTGTTCCCTCCTTTAATTGGCGCACATTAGTGTATCAATTTGAGATGGAGGCAACAAAGTCTCCCAGGATTCCCTGCGTTTAAAGACCACGACGGGACACCGAACTCTCCTCTGAAAGTGACACCCAAAGTAATTCGAGTGGATCGGCGGGGTGAAGCAGGGTTCGGGAGAAAAAGATCCGATTTTCACCTCCGTCAAGGGCAAACCATCAGTCTAACCGCAAACTGTATCCATCCATCTAACTGACTGCATCACAGCTCGCACGTCGAGGCGGCGAAGGGCGTGCCGGAGAGAAAAGGGTGTCGAGGAAGCCATAAAACAAGTCGACGAGGAAAGAGAAGATAATGAGGCGATATCTTGGGAAATGAAATGACAAATTAGGAGGACGAAAGGCAGATTGGAAGGAGCCCAGTGTGCTAATAGGAGGGGTTAAAGACGTTTTACTGGAACAAGGGCAAACCGGAGGGGGCGAGGGCTCACGGGGAGGGGGGCGATGTACATTTTGGCACAGAGGAAGCTCAGCTGCAAACAAACTGAACCGACAGGCGTCTCGTCATCAGCGGGGATCTAAACTACTGTAGGGCTGGCCTGGCAGCTTGTAATTCATAATGAGACCAAAACAGACTTCGGGGACTCACTCAGACGACGTTTTCGTCCCCCAAAGCAGCTCTGAAGACGTTTTTTAACACGTGAGACGGCGTGAGGATGAGGAGCGGAGACGTCTCCGAGTACAGCAGCCACGTCTCGACTCCAGCTCCTCTCATGTTTCCCTCGCCAACCAAAAATCAACCTGCAGGATGCCTCTAATATTTACAGTTTAGTTGAAAAACTATGAATTTCATCTATAAAACTTTTCAAAATGACCTCCAGAGACAAAAAGGCTCATTCCTAACGAGATGACAGTACCAGTTATGAAACCTGCTGCAGTATATTAAATATATCTGCCATAATAATCACGATGGGAGCAAAGCAGGAAGTCGTGGTGGACTAACGAGAAGGCCGGGGTGGATGGATAGTCACCAAAACCTCAAATGTTTCCAAGTGTGACCGTGTTGCTTCAAAACTATGAACCTGTTACCGAAGAAGTGACCGCGAGGATGTAAATAACAGTGAGAACTATGGTACTTCCTGTTGTGTAATACACCGCGTGTGGCAGGTGTGACTGCAGCCAGCTCAGTTTAACCGCCACGGCTGGAGCGTGTGCACAACACGTGGTATTGCAGAAAAAAAGCACCACGCCCACGTTTTCCTGCAAACCTGCGTTTATGGTTCAGCATTCATGGGGCCCTCACAGATGTGCCGTGACCCCCACGGATGTGCCATGACCCTCACAGAGGTGCCGTGACCCTCACAGATGTGCCGTGGCCCTGCCCCCACAGATGTGCTGTGGCCCCCACAGATGTGCCGTGGCCCCCACAGATGTGCCGTGACCCCCACAGATGTGCCATGGCCCCCACAGATGAACTACATTAACATGAGCTGTGATTGGCTGAATCAAGCCACGATGCTTCTGTTTGATTTGTAATAAGAATCTTTGGAGGTGTTTTCAGGGTTTTATGATGTAACTGTTAGCTTGTTTCTGTCCTGTGCTCCATTCTTTACTGCTCTTATTTAGGTTAGAACTAAAACCATCATCAGGCGGTGAAACCGACCCAGTGGAAACACCTCATCTCCTGCTTGTGGTAGTCAGAGCTGTGACTGAAGGTCTGGTAAGCCCTCTGATACTGGTTTCTACGACAGGGTCCTGTGTGTAGGTTTCTCCACCCTCCGTTTATTGATGGATGTGACTCTGTCCAGGTCAGCGGGCGGCGGTAGGACAAGCACAATACTTCCAGTCATTGGTTAAGTGAGATTGTTAGAAGGAGGAAAAGGACAGCTCTGGTATGTAATCTAGGAGCTGATTGCACAGTGGTCAGAGCAATCAGCTTAATTAGGCCACTATTAGCACTGATACCGACTGATCAGGGCATGCCTAACAGATCTGAAACACCTGACATGCTAATGGTCCCTTTGGGAAGACGCTGCAGCCGGCGCTCTCGCTGTGTTCCCAGGTACGGTGACTAACAGGCAGGCGAGGAACATGCAAATGAGGCGGCTGTAAGAACCACCAGGGACCCAAAGTTTGGAGCTTTAAAGGCGGCGGCGGCGCTCGGAAACTAAAAGCGTCCTGGTTTCAGAGTCCCCGTGACCCTCCTCCCTCAGGCACACAGTCATCATGCAGCACAAAAACCACCAGCTCTGTGTGTGTGTGTGTGTTTTAACATAAGTGTGTGTGGACGCTAAATGATTGATCAAAGGATGGCTTTGTGTGGGCACCTCGTGGTGCTAATGCATCATTAACACAGCTGGTAGTATGACCCAGCTCTTCTGAGAGCTGCCAGGCTATTTCCAGCAGCTTTCTCTTAAGCTTATAGAGATCCAAATCTCACTCGTGTTATATAAGAGTTCTGCGAAACATACCAGAAGGACGTCATGACTAGTTTTACCTCAGGTTATTTTAGCTGGCCCCTTTACAGGAGAGGAAATAAAAGGCCTGATGTTTCACCGGTACCTGCAGTCTGCAGGAATTACTGACATGATGAAATTACAGACAGAAAACAGCACTCCCTCCTGAAGGATAATCTGTCCTAACAGGGCTCCGAGTACGTCTGGGTGAAACTAACAAAATCAAGTACAATCACAGTTTTATCAGGTACCGCCATTGGCTGACGGGCGGGCGGCTGGTGGATGGTGGTAAAGCTAAACTCTGACGGCCTGTTTCCCCAGGACCTGTCAGCGTGCCACGCATTCTGGTACAGCGGCGTTTGGAGAGACAGCACATCCTTATTTGCTTTCATTTAAAGTCCACTTCATGTAAAAACGGTGCAACGTTATACCTCTTGAAACCAGCAAAAAACTTCTACCGCGGCCGTTCTCAGTCTAAAATACGAAGACACAACACCTGTGACTCACCCAGCAAGCATCCAGTGCTGGAAACGTCCATGAGCAGGTCAGTTTGTTCGTTAATGAACTGTATAAGGGTGTAAGGGCGCACAATTAAAAGTCAATTTACTTATTTTTGTGTTTCCAGACCATAAAAAACGTGTAAGGCTGATGAAACACTTTGTTAGCCCACAGGTTTCATCACATCAAGCCTATTAACCAATGTCCTCCATCAAAACCTGGTTTACTGCGGGGGGAGTCTGGTTTGGTATGTTCATAAAGGCTTAGTTAGACGTTAGGGGTGTAAAACCAAAAATCCCCGGCTCAACGTGGCCCAGAGGTGCGCCGGATTCAAGCCGCCGAGCTCGCGGCATCGCTCCTGTTATTCTTCTCAGATGATCGGTTATCTTTTGGTCTGAGGAGGCACGCTCAGTACATACATCAGTGTTTCCAGCACGTCTGCGCTTAAAGTGGTTTCCCCAACAATAAGTCCAAAACTCACGACTCAAAGTCTGGAAGTGCAGACAGGTCAGTATACCTCTGCGCTTAAACCGATATGAATGCCTTTGATGATTCAGGACATCAGCCCAGAGCCAGGCTCGTGCACACACTCAGATCTAAGATATGAAGTCACATGACCAAACCTTGTTCCTATCACATCCAGCATGCCTCTGGTTAAAGGCTTATGGAGGTTCACAAAGGGACAAGCCGGACCAATCACGTGACCTCATAAAACTGAACAACAAAGTGAAAATGGCAGATCTGATTGGACGTTTGTGCGCCTCAGACTCAAGTGGCTGTTAAAATACCTGCACGAGCAAAAAAGCAGCGCTGAGTGCGTTTTATTTTGAAAAGAAAGGTCGGCGTTTAGAAGCACGGCCCAAGGCCAAAAGGCCCGTTAAGCATTAGATCACTTGGAAGCATTAAATGGAAGCAGAGACTTAATGACTGACGGATCTTATGAGGCAATTTGATGCGCTGATGAGAACAAAGCTGTCTTTTCATTGGCAGAGAACCTTGAGTGCGGTTTGGCTTTCGGGTGATTGGCTGGATAATTGGAACGCCGTTCTCGGTCACGTGACCGCGACGTGCGTCGAGCCGGCCAAACTCGTACGGTTGAGCGTCTCAAGGTCGACCCCGGGAGCTCAACATGAACGACATCAATCCATCTATTCATCCCTCCGTCACAGTGCCGCCAATGCTCGGCCTGACGTCATCCAGGCCTCTGCAGTAATACCACAGAGACACAATCCCACTGTTTCACTTTCATTTCTGGATCCCGCTGGGAATTCTGGGAAGCCTAAGGAGCAGTGTGGGGGACTGTCAACAAAGTCGCTGAAGAATAAATGAATTTGTTTAAAGAAGAAGAATCTGCTCATTAGAAAAGCTACTTAAAAACTTCTTCCTGTAAAAAGTTGGAATGGCCGTCACAAACGTCAAGCGAAGGTTTGACATCGTCCGTCTACGAGGCTGTTTTCCCCTCGACGAGGTAATCGTCTCTGTGGCGCTTAAAAAAAAATGCAGAGGTTAATTAACGTCTATTTCTATTATGATTCATCTGGATAGAAACAAAATCAGTTTGGTTCTAGTGGAATTTATTCTGAGATACAGTCCAGATTCACGCCATCGCAGCTGATTTTACCCCAACCGTCCAGACGTGACATTCGGCTTGAACTCGCAGCTGTTTTGACACAGAGAGGAAACACGAGCAGAAAGCGAGCTGAGGCCGGGCGCCGTCTGTGCGTCGTCTTTACTACGTCAGCTGTGTTTAAGTGTGTGAGTGCTCAGGTGAACGGGACGGTTCTCTGACACGACCCATCTGAACAACAGTTTCCAGATTCGCCAATATA
>VURO01038358.1:0-12490 GCA_015108175.1 Pelvicachromis taeniatus
ATATTAATCAGATATTCCCTCCGTGGATCGCTACCTTATTGTGGTGGAGGGGTTTGTGTGTCCCAGGGATCCCAGGGGCTATGTTGTCGAAGGGTGGCTGGACTCTCCCTTAGGGATAGGGTGAGAAGTTCGGCCATCCGGGAGGAGGTCAGAGTAGAGCCGCTACTCCTCCGCATCGAAAGGAGCCAGTTAAGGTGGTTCGGGCATCTGACAAGGATGCCTCCTGGGCGCCTCCTGGGTGAGGTGTTCCGGGCATGTCCCACCGGGAGGAGGCCCCGGGGCAGACCCAGGACACGCTGGAGAGATTGTATCTTTCGGCTGGCCTGGGAACACCTTGGTATTCCCCCGGATGAGCTGGAGGAGGTGGCTGGGGAGAGGGAGGTCTGGGTTTCTCTGCTTGGGCTGCTGCCCCTGCGACCCGGCCCCGGATAAGCGGCAGAATATGGATGGATGGATGGATGGATATTAATCAGAGCAGTGTTACAGAAATAATGGACATTATTAAAAAGTTATATAAAAAGTGTATAAAATTTGTAATTAAATTCAAATCAAATACAGTTTGTTGCTGTAGTGTACGCATTTTAGGGGATATTTATTATGTTAGATATTAGATATAAGATATATGTTAATAAAAGATATTTACAAATATTAATTAAATGAAATGAAATGCAAATCTGGTCAAAAAGGGCTATGATAAAAATAGGAGTGATTTCACTACTGACTTCAAAA
Source organism: Pelvicachromis taeniatus (assembly GCA_015108175.1). Lineage (NCBI taxonomy): Eukaryota > Metazoa > Chordata > Actinopteri > Cichliformes > Cichlidae > Pelvicachromis > Pelvicachromis taeniatus. The sequence goes on from VURO01038358.1 coordinate 730, forward strand.
TTGAAGAGGAAACAAAAGTGTGAAGTGAAGTGAACCCAAGTGTGTTTCAGCACAGAGTCAATTGGCAATGAAGTTTGTGTTTATGGTGAAAACAACACAATCTTGGGTTGGATACACAAAACATTACCACCCGTTTTCCTAAATGTAGCTTAGGAGTGTTACTACTCATAGTTGCATTGTCCATGTTGCAGGTCTCATTACAATGAAAGACCAGCTGAGGACTAGCTAAGGCTCAAGCAATGGTCCTGTATCTGTCCACCTGCACCACACACTAGATTTACCACCATGTGACTGAATTCATTTGTCATACGTGGGTTCATGTTGATGGACTAGGAGATCCACTAAAGACCACAAAGGGAATATATACTGAAACAGGTATACCATGCAGTGACAAAAATAGAAACCATACTGAAAGTATGAGATACATGACAAGACGATAATAAACTGATGACTAGTTAAATTTAAATCAGTCAAGACTTATAATTTGTATAAGGACATTTCTGGTATCCTACATTAGATTTAGATGATATATTGTGCAGTGGCCCAGTTTTCCTGGCTAAGTAGTCCAATCCTTGGCCATGTTGTAAGATAATGGTTCAATCTACACTTTGCACAACAAAGGCAAACTATACAATTAAGTATGAACAACAGTTACTCTGTTATTTTGCTGCTTCACAGACAAATACATTAAGCACACAATGCACAAACACACACACGGAAGAAGCTTGGCTATAAATAAAGTCAGCTGAAAGAGCCAAGGAGCAGTGACATATGATTGGAGGAAACATGCACATGAAAAAGGTTACAAGCAGCCAGTGGCCCATTTGTCTTGTTTGGATACAAACTACTTGATTCCCCAAATGAGTGGTGAGGAATCCTGTGACATCAGCACTTAATCACAGCCTGTTCACCATTATAAATCAGTTGAACTACTGACACCTGAACTTTATTCTGCGCACGCTGTAAAGGCCACAGGCGCAGGCTCTCGCTATTAGCAGCAGGCTGATCCATTGCATGTGCATTCAGGTCAGAAAGCAGGGCACGGGATGCACACCACATGCATCACCTGAGTTTTGTGAGAGCAGAAACAATAATATGACAAGAAAGCAAACAGCAAAAAGGATGAATGAGTATCTTGCTTCCTTTTCGAGTCTTTTTTTGTATTTAAAAATGTTAAAGGGAGCATTTTTTTAATCTGTTACGTGCAGCTAGCTCCATGCCATTTGTGATTGCCAGTGATTTTGCATTTCATTTGTAAGTAAAGTAAAAAATAAAAAAATACCAGTCAATGTCCGATCACAATGTTTTATATATGTTTAAGTATAACCACGTATAACAAAGCCATTTGAATCATTTCAGAACATGGTTTAATTCAGTTTTATGAGTCATATGAAGTTTAAAACAAGGACATATACAATGAGTCAACAGGCCAGCTGAGCAATAGGAGTACATGACATAAACAACATAAAACATATGAGAAGGTAGAAAAATTAAAAAGCACATAAATCAAAACGTACACATGTGAAAGTTATATAAATGTATATATTATATAATTTGGCTGATGTTATCATTTTAGTGCTGCTTGAGGCCTAATGTATAACAAGTAGTTATACATCCTGTAGTGTAAGGTAAGGGCAATCAGGTTTAAGCATGCTGTAAAGAAACATAGCTCAATGCGTTAATTATAACAAAATTATGTTACTTTATTATACTCTATAAAACACTTTAATAATTATTCCTGAGCATAATATAAACAGGTTTAGGTTTAAACAAATGGGCACCCATTCCCTGAGATAACAAATAAAATCGTGTTTTTCCACAAGAACGAGAAAATGGCTTCTGCTTTGTCCTCGGAAATTAGCCGTTATTCAGTTTTACCTCAAACATTATTCTCAAATTTTCTTTGTGCTCAAGAATTCTCATACTGCTGCTGTATAAAGATGATCTGTAACATAATAAACACATTCATAAAGAAAGCAATCCATACGTTTATAGTAATAATAATAATAATAATAAAGCGGTGGGTATTATTATTATTATTATTATTGTTTGTTCTAGGAGAAACTCACCATTTGGCAGCCATCTTGAGATGCATTAGAGGACTGATGTTGGCAGTTAACGTTAAACTGAATTATTGACCATAAAAAATAAAATTAGTGAAATAATTGATTTAGCCACAGACTTTTTGCATTATATAAGGCAAAGATGAAACAAATGAGTATCATTAAAAATGTACTGGTATCTTAAACCACCTAACCAAATGTGGACCCAAGAGCCATGTTAGTGCTGCTAAAGCAGATAAAACAGCATTTCCTTTTAACACCTGCTAGTTCTCAGTACTCTGCTAATATTCTTTTATGTGCTCTTTTGACAATTTCCGTTCTGGGAGGAAAAAAATGAGCAGATTTTATATATAGACGGAGTTTATGCATGCAGTGCAGTGAATTTGGAAATAGTTATTTGTTGGGGACAGGTATCATTAAAATAAGACAGTTCAATTGATGATTGACAGCTTTCTCTTTAACTCAGACATCAACATAAACCCCACCTGAAAGGACAAACATGAACCCATGTGTCCAACTCCACAGTGTTCAAAACAGCTATTGTTTGGACATAGAAAGAAAGAAAGAAAGAAAGAAAGAAAGAAAGAAAGAAAGAAAGAAAGAAAGAAAGAAAGAAAGAAAGGACATTAAATCCCACTAAAATGTGAGAATATTAAGTTGCATATGTGACCTATGTCATAAGTGTGTATGAGGTGAATTAAAAATAGTGTTTATCATATTTGATTGGATATGTGATATTTCATTGCTTGCTTTTTTCTCATTTACGTAAGACGCATCACAGCGCATCTCTTGATGCATCAGTGACATGGTTAGTGGGTGCAGCGGCTTGTTGGGCTGAGTTGTAAAGCCTTGTCTCCAGCTTGTCCTGCCTTTATGTAGTAGAGACAATAAGCAGACCTCCCAGCTATGCAGCTGGGCCTGGCTCTCCACACAATAGCACTTGTCCGTACACTGTAAAACCAGATTTTGGTTCAATTTACTCAGCAGCTACTGTTAAAGCTGCTGACAACAGCTGTGAAAATCAACAATTAAAATAATAAAAATTGTCAGCATAGTCTACCTAGCTAAAACGTTAGCATTTCATTACATAATCTTGCCAATTTTCAAACACAATGTGCTAAATATTGTCACAGTTGTCATATGGTTGTCCATCCTTAACCACAAGTACTTTTGTTAGATTTGATCAACTCTCTATCACAAGTTTTTGGGAAGCTTCTTCTTCTACTTTGAATGACTTCTTATTTCTCATTATAAATACATTGTAATTATCCAAGTTTTGCTTATCATTTTGTCTACAACCTCTTTTGCTCACACAAACTCCACCATCCTTGTGTAGAGGGTGAGATTTGTATTTGGACACTATCGTCACTATCTAGTGTCACAGGTTCATTCAGTTTTTACCAGTTTTGAGGCCGTTTAATGTACGGCTCTATATTTGTTATATTTGCTCAAATGCAAAAATCTTATTTCTCAAATCATAACAACATTCTTTAGTTGTTAGTTAATGGTTTTCTCAACAACCCACAATTCTGTGTTTTGCTGAAATATTTTTACAGTGTAGTCACACCGGCTCCTGTACTTGGGAAAAGTTCTGTGTGATTCAACTGTCACTCATGAGCGGCCAAAAGCTCAGTGAAAGGCATTGCACTGGCTGAGTGGTGAGCATTTCTGAGGCCCAGGCGGGTGGGGAAAAAGGGCTTTTGTTCCAGGCTTCCCACTCCACCAGCCTGCTTTTGGGCTCTCTGGAAATGGGGGCACAGTAAACAAATGTCCCGTTGAATGGATAATGATGCACATGTTTACTGAGGGAGATTTCTGCGGCACACACTCCGTTTGCTCAGCAAAAAAGAGGATGGATGGATAAACAGGCATGTTCGTTTATATTGCTAATCTTTTAGTTGTCTTCCATGAAAGAAAAAGAAAGACATCTTTGTCTCCATCTTCAACAGTTTCAGCTTCGTAAAATTTGTATGCTTAGTATGTTTGCACTGTAATTTTCATACATCTTTGTAAAAAAACCTATATGAACACCTGTGACTCAGTGTTGAGCCTCAACGACAGAGACCGTCATTCAAACACTTCTAAGAACAGGCAGCTTTTTCTGAAGTCGATTTGAGACATCCTTTACTTTTGTTTTTCTGATCAACCCACTGAAAACCTGACAATGCGTGCTGACTCTTAGTCAACATGAGTCCCCTTTGAGACCATAAATGCATACATGCTGGGGATAACGCATTTTCCTATTTATCTAAAAGGGATTAAGACATCAGGCAGACAACATCAACAGATTGGTGCAGACTGAAGGATGTATCTTTTGTCCTCGAGCGAATGAAAGGCTGGGTTCTATTGTTCTGTGAGCTGCACACTGGAAGACTCTGGGTTGTTGGCAACACCGGAAGAGGAGCTGGGAACAATAAGCCACATACAAATCCTTCTCTTCACCTCAGAAACTCCTTAGTCTTCCATTCCCATGCCAGAGAAGCATCAGGCACAGGGGGCAGTCCATCAGAGTCACTTGACTCAGGAGAGCTCCTCTCATAGAGGTAGGGGGCAATGTCCTCTCTGGGGCTATTAAACTCAAGCACTACTGAGGGTGCTTACTCTGGGTCTGAAGGACTTTGTTCTTGTTAAATTCCTTTCCTCATAATTCTTCTCAAGTAACTAAAACTCAAAATTATTTTACATTTTTGTCCCATATGCTTGATGGAACCAATTTGCTTTTAATTAATTGTTTGGGCAGTGATGAACTGACACAACCTTAAGCAGCGGATTGTTATTTACAATTATTTTAAGGTGATCTTTAAGATGATAAATAAATTCATAAATTCAATTGTAAATATATGGTGCTAAATTACAACAAACATCAAAGGATTTTTTTATTTAAAGGTAAAGATCCTACAATAACAGAGAGAAAACCCCAACAATCAAACAACCCCCTTTTAGCAAGCATTCTGTGACAGTGGGAAGGAAAAACTCCCTTTTAACAGGCAGGAACCTCCGACAGAACCAGGCTCAGGGAGGGGCGGCCATCTGCCATTACCTGTTGGAGGTGAGTGGAGGAAGACAGGATAAAAGACACACTGTGGAAGAGAGGCAGAGATGAATAAATACTAAAGATTAAAGACAGAGTGGTTCATAAACAGACATTGAGTGAAAAAGGTAAGTGAAGATGAAATACCCAGCAAGCCTACAGGAACTATAAGCGAGACAGTAGTCTGAGAGCAAAGTTCTCTATTGGGGTAATATGGTTTTATGAAGTCTTTAACATAAGATGGGGTCAGACATTATATGTTATTAAAAGGATTTTAAATTCACTTCTGGATTTAACATCCTCACAAATTTGTGGCGATAGGTTAATTGAAAATTAAAAATTGCCCATATGTGTGAATGCGAGTGAGTTTAAGTGCGAATGGTTGTCTGTCTATGTGTGTTAGCCCTGAGACACACTGGCGACCTGTCCAGGGTGTACCCCGCCTCTCGCCCCAAGACAGCTGGGATAGGCTCCAGCGCCCACTGTGACCCTGAAAAGGATAAGTGGAAGCGAATGAATGGATGGATGGGTTTAACATGAACCTAACGAAGAGAAGCCAGTATAGGAGAAATATGCTTTCTCTTTCTAGTCCCTGTCAGCCCTCTTGTTGCAGCATTTACAATCAACTGAAGACTTTCCAAGGATTTTTTAGGACAGCCAGTAATAAAGGCATGAACTAGTTTTTGAGACAAGATGTGACTAATTTTAGAAATAATACAAAAATGCAAGAAAGAAATCAAAAACGACGCCAAGCTTTCTTACATTGTTACTGGAGACCGAGGTAATGCCATCCAGATGGAGTATATTGTTTCACACCATATTTTTTTAAAGATTTTTAGGGCCAAGTACCATAACGTCAGTTTTACTTTAATTTAAAGGCAGGAAATCAATATTATTGGTGTACTTATTGATTTAGAATCCATTGTCTTTGTGCACAAAGTCAAAATTGCAAATATTGTATGATTGTTCTTACTTACTTGGACCAAGAGCTGGAATTTGCTGAGAGAAATGTGTCAGAACATCTCTGGAAAACCTGTTCGGTTCAGTTTACAGTCATTAGTATCTAGAAACAATAGTCCAAGGTGGGACAGCCATTAACTGGTGAAAGGGTTCAAGATTCAAGACTCTTTATTTGTCATATGTATATTCATACGAGTACAACACACAGTGAAACGTGTCCTGAACTGCTCCTTTGACTGTGCAAGACATTATAGACAATAAGTAAATTAAATTAAAAAAATAAATAAAATTAAAAAACTGAAAATGTTCATTGTGCAAATGGAAAATTAAAGTGCTTTGTGCCATATTAGCACAGCAATGTACTGACAGAGCAGTGCAAGTAGAGGAAACAAGTGACCACAGTACTATAAACAGAGTAATTGAACAGACTGACCAGAGTAATGTACAACAGTGACCAGAGTAATACAGACAGTGGTGAAGCAGCATGATCAGTGTGGCAGCGTGTGACGTAATAATGAATCAGATATGATATGAAATATGACTGTGAGAATTCTGGAATAAGACAAGAATATGATTTAAGGTCCTGTTTCAGTCACTTATGGATGCTATGAGGAGAGTGGGGGCATGTTCTGATTTAGGACTTGGACGGCCTGAGGATAGAAGCTCCTCTTGAGTCTCTCTGTGTTTGTCCTGATAGTGCAGAACCTTCTGTCTGATTGCAGAAGTTGAAACAGTTCATTACTGGGATGGGACGAGCCCTTTAATATCCAAACTGCTCTGGACCAACATCTGCTGCTGTAAATGTCCTTTGGGGAAGGGAGAACAGACCTGCAGAAACACTCTGCTGCTCTCTGAAGAGCTTTTCGGTCCTTAACACAGCTGTTTTCATACCAGGATGTGATGTTCTGTGTGAGGATGCTCTCCACAGCGCCTGCATAGAAAGTCCTGAGGATCACTGGAGAACTTCCTCAGTTGTCAGAGAGATGCTGCCTCGCCTTTTAGAAATGAACCTGAATATGAGCAGACCATTTCAGGTCTGAGGAGATGTGGACACCGAGATACTTGAAGGACAGCACCCTCTCCACTGGAGTAAATATAACGGTTAATTGCTGTTAATTTAAATATTTTATCACTATTTTAACCCTGTAAAGATTCACTCGTTTTTGGATTCAGTCTCAAGTTGGATTCCAGAAACTGCATTTTTTTTGGCACTTCCATGCTGACTTCATTTTTCAAACATAGGGGGGCTTTTCAACATGTGCTAGATAAATGCTATATTTTAAACGGACTTGTGACCCCTTTAGCCGTCTAAGTTGGTCACTGTCACTTTTTCAGAGTGTTAACACTGCACTGGATTGCTATCTGTGTTGTATTTTACACACAAAAAAAGTGTCCAAGAACAGAAATCATTCCTTAATTTTCACATTCCTTTTAAGATGTCATTTTTATTAGAAATGATCTAATCTTGTGAATTGTCACTGTTCATTGTCTCTTGTTATATCACACATTTCACTGTAATGCCTGCTGACTGCATTTTGTTACATTGACAAAGACAGACACCCAAGCAGATATCTAGAGAAAACACACAAATATGATTTGATTTATCAGTCTCTCTCTCTTTCACACACACACACACACACGCACGCATGCGCGCACACACACGTATCATATCATGAACCTCCCGTGCAAACTTCAAAAGATGCTTTGATCAGAAATCTGGCACTCAGCTCTCTTGGATTCTCTTTTCTGAGGTGTATTATATCTTTTACGACTTTCTCTTCTGTTGGCTTATGAGCATCAGATCTGCAGAGCTGCATAGACCTTATGTTTGTATTGTTGTATTTTTAAGGCTTTTCCATATGCCAGTCGCCCGCCATCCTTAGGAGTATACAGAGGATCAAAATCATGTCAGAAAGGCAGAAGTGGAATGGCTTTACTGTGGGTTTTATCACAGAAAGCCTGATTCTATTTCAACTACCAGGTACAAAGATAAAATAAACAAGGAGAAAAATGATAGATGATGGTGGAACAAACTATGATTTCCACATTTGGTTAAAAAAAAATCAAAAGCTCATTGATGACAGAGCTCTTGTAATGCTATATCAGGGTCTGTTACACTGCTACGGTTCATACACCCAGGAGTCTAATCATCTGCAATATGTTATGTGTCCCTTTATTGTCCAATAATGTCGAGATCAAGCTATTAGCTACAGAAGGGGAGACCAGGAACACAAGCAGTGTAGAGGGCTGAGGGTATATTATTCACACAGTAACACTATGTGTCACTGAAATGACTTAATCTACCTGAGCTTCTCCCAAAAGGTATGAATTATGAAGGCATTTATGGGCACCCCATATATAGCTGTGTTTATTCTTAATTTATGGCTGACAGAAGCGAATGCAGGAAAGCCACTTTGAAACCTTTAAAAAATCCAGTGTTTTATTGCACCACCACAGCACTGCACACTTACAGTAGGACCACAAACGACTCCCTGTGGACCTGCCTCCGCAGGCATCCTTACATTCTTAATTTCTGAGGCATAATTCTTTTCAGAAACACTCAGCCTCAGCGGAAGAACACGTTCATAAAAGTGATGAATTACCCTCATAAACATTGTTTTTTTTTTCTCATCAAAACCAAAGAATTAAAACCCAGTTCAAGGATTCAAATATAGTGGAGACCTATGAAATGTGTCAAGATATGATGCCCAGCGGGACAGAGGAAAACAGAATAGAGTGTCATTTTGAAAAAGATAACCTTTATCCCTTGTAGCTGCTGTTATTTTAAATACATGAAACTAGTCGATACATGATACTGCATCTAAATTACTTGATGGTAATGGTTAGCTTAAATTCAAACTAATGAAAGCTACCTCAGTAAGTCCTAAACATACATGGTCTATGTGTCTCAACGCTGTGGTTGCAACACACCAATCCTTAATTTGAACATTAGTTTGGTCACCTGAATGTCCTGCATCTACAGAATATCCAATTAAATCTGATTAATAAAGAAAAAAAAAACACATTTAAAGGGTTTGGAAAAAGTTCCCTCCAAAAACATTTTGGAGGGAAACCCACCCGAGGGATTAATACAGTTTTATCTATCTAGCTATCTATCTGTTATGAAATTCAAAAAATAAACTTATAATCTTATAATAATAATGTTATAATCTTATACTGGTGAAAGCTCGTTTATCGTCCTGTATGTGGTGCTGCATTTGTAAGGAAAATCCATTTATGGGTTGAGCAAAAACTTGTCAAACCTTCTCTGCCAAACAACTCTTTCTGCTGTTGACTCTTATTTTGATGTTGTTTATTGGACTGGATGATTTAGTAATAGTGACATGTGGAAGAACCATACACAGCCTGGCACCTGCTCCTCATGCTGGTCACCAGTTTGATCACACACTGCTGTGGGATAGCACTCTTCAACCAACATTAGACGCAAGTCAGTCAGTGTGGTTGTCTTGGTTGCTCTGCCATAAACAGCATTCCAAGCTGACTGGAAATGTTCAATGGGGTTGAGGTCAGGATTGCAGGCAGACCATGTTGTCATTTTGGAGCATAGCTTTCGGACCCAGACTTTGGAGATATGGGACTCCTACTGGTTGCAGAATCTCATCTTGATATCTGTCTCTATTGAAGTTGCCTGCAATGATATTTGTTTTTTCCCACACCACATACTGCCCACACCATAACACTGCCTCCATCAAAGTCTGTTATCCATGTATCTGCTTTCTTGCTGTTATCGGTACAGCAATCATTATGATATTCTCCACATCTTCTCTTTACCCTTTGACCCTATGATCCAGTGAACATACAGTAAGGGTCACATGTTCAGTATCCAGTGTACAGATGTGATTGTGAAGACCAGTTATGCCAGTTCTCCTTTGAGACCGGAGCTTGTCTGTGTGCAGGCTGGTCGGGATTGTCTGGGTAGAGAGCCATTGGCCAAATCATCCTGCAAACGTTGAATGCAAATCTGTAGAAGACTGCTTACGATTCCTAAGTGTTGACAGATTGAGGAAACAGTGTTCTTGTGGTGTTGTCTTCTTGGGACACTCACTTTGCCACCTGTTTCTGTTACATGGCACTTGACCTTCAATTTGGAGATGGTACTAGGACTCACTGCAAATAAAGATGCTAGCCAGAACACCTGCTTGAATTTGTGGTCAGTTGGTATATACTTGTATATGGTATATACTAACCACTATTGCAGGCTTTATGCTAATTACGTGACACATATGGCTTCTCCTTTTTTTTGTTTTTTCTCTCTCTCTCTCTCTGAGAATGACATTATATGACATTAACTTCTTTTTATTCTTTTTAGCAAGGAGCGAAACTTTACTGACATTTGAAATTATGAATACAGGATAAGGATGAGAAGGAAAAAGAGATATGCGTATCCTTTGAGTTTACTAGCCCATGAAAAGCACGATTGCTTTTGAGAGTGTCCTAAACATGACCTGAGATGACATGCTAATTCACCTGTAATACCCTCTTGTTTTCCCACCATGCTGAAAGTTGGAAAGACAAAAGGAAACCTGGTAAGTGCAAAGCAAGAGCAAAAATCATGAGAAGAAATAAGGCCTGGTTATCACAGACCGTTCTCATTCCCAACACGTAACACACCGGCAATTTGTCATGTCTCAAGACGTCTCATAGGAATGTGAAAGGTAACCTTCCCTATAATACACGCCGGATTGTGGATGGAATCAAATAGAATGACGCTCCCGGCGGTAACACATGTTCCAGCAGTTTATTCCAGGCCTAACCCTAACCTTAATCCTACCGGTTTTGCTGGTGACCTAAGGTTATGGTTTTATTTTCAAAACCATAACCTTATACCGGACCTTAACCACAAACTTAATTGTATTAGAGAGTGTTTTCCAAAGTGATTCATGATGAGAAAGTAAAATAAATGTACATTTGAAGATTCATCCCATACGTTCATACGGCTCTTATGTTTCTGAACGCGTAACATACAGACGATTTGACACATGGCGTCAGTATGTTACGCTTTGGGATGAGAACGTGTTGGTTACCATCGTGAGGTAGCTCTGGCAAAGAAATGATGGCAGTGGTGTTCTTTAAGTACAACCTGGCTGATTCTTGTCAACATCAGGTAGAAGCAGAAGAGGAACCAGGACTCTGCCGCAAGTCTGGACCTATTAAAAAGGAATAACACTGGACGTTAACTCAGATCCTAACAGTACTGTCCAATCTCATAATCATGACAACATTTTGATCAATTTTGGCTGGGTTAAAGAAAATATGGGGGTATAATTTAAAATGTCCTCATTCATAGCAACATAGTGCATGTTGAACATTTGTACTGATTGAGCAGTACCATGCAATGCTAATGGGTCATCTCTAAAGAGCCATATCTGAAGAGTTGGAAGTGAGAACAGATTAGTATGTTTTGACTGGAGCTGTAAGGAACATCTAACAAATGTATCAATTCATGTGTGCTTTTAGATTTCAGCAAACATATATAATCAGAGGTGGGACCAAGTCACTGTTTTGCAAGTCTCAAGTAAGTCTCGAGTCTTTATCCTCAAGTCAGAGTCAAGTCCCAAGTCAAGACGGACAACCCTCAAGTCAGTCCCAAGTCCGAAACTGTGACTTTCAAGTCCTTTCAAGTCTTTTTTTTTAAACAATGTTGCAGTTATATATTTAAATGTAAACAATAGACCATGTGTCTACA
>VURO01038372.1:0-13998 GCA_015108175.1 Pelvicachromis taeniatus
ATACATGAAACATACCATACGAAGATGAATTAGCACGATCCTGAATACCAACTGTGGCACGTCTCCACAACATGAGATGCATTCAAGGGCAATGATAGCAAAATGCACGCGCCTACGTCACCACGGAGCGCACGCACACCCATCTGATGCATTCAATGGCACTCGGAATTTCGGCACTTTGACGAACGGCCATTGGTTTGAATACAGAAAAAAAACGTGCATAAAAACGTTATTATCTGAAAAAGTATCACAGCAATAACTACCAAAAGATATAGCGGCCGTCAGCGGATATAGCAGAATGTTTTAGAAGTTGAACGGTGAAAATAGGACAAAAACTGTGGGCCTAGTTAATCTGCGAAAAATTGGCTATAAAGAGAAACAGGATCACTATAGGTTGAATGCTTTACAGCATTCACCCAAATATCACATTAACGCGAAACATAGCTTGCGACAAACCCCTCTCACGGAGCGCCAGGGGCTCAGTAAGTCTACCTCGGACAAATTGACACAGTTTCCAAGTGGATTGCAACAAACTGCAGACTTATTAATATTGAGAACATGGGCTTTACACAGCTTTGGATCCTCGTTTTAAGGACTTGAAATGCCTTCCCAAGAGAGAGAGAGGGTGTGGATCACACTTGGAAGACTGCTGCATGGTCAGTCCCCACCTCGACAGACCTCTGAAGATGAGCTGCCCAAGAAAAGGAGTCTTTTACAGATGGGCTCAGAATCAGATGAGGAGTTTCTGCCTGACAGAATAATGCACTTGTACCGACCAGAGCCGATCAGGACTGGTATGCAGGACTGTCCCTTGGAGTGGTTGTCAGCTCATTCAGGAGGTCATGACATGCTTGCTTGCAAATATCTGGCCACTCCTGCAACCACTGTTCCGTGTGAGAGACTGTTCTCAGTTGCAGGCAACATTGTAAATAAGAAGCTCTCCTCTCGGGCAATGTCAACAAGTTAGTTTGTCTTAGTAACTGGCTGAAAGAGGAGTAACAGGGCCACATTAATGTGGATACATGTTTGCAGAGTGACATGAATGTTCCAGATGTTCAGTAAACTTGTTAAGTGCGTATAATTTCCCTTTTTTCTTGAGCCTGTTTGCTTGTGCAAAATGAAATGCGATTAATATAGGTTAAAAATTAATAATATTTAATTGTGATTAATCGAAATTAATACACAGCAACTGTCATTAATCTGATTAAAAAATGTAATCGTTTGGCAGCACTAATAAAAATATAGCAATTTTAAAAAATACCTACTTTGTGTAAGTTGAGGAATTACTTCTAATTGCCCAACTGGTTTGGTGTATGGCATCATGCGTGTCTGTCACCGCAGGGAGCCTGCTGCCGGTGTTCTGTGTGGTGGAGCACACAGAAAGCCCTTTGGAAGGAGAGAGGAGAGAAGAGCATGCTGAGTTTGTGTTGGTTAAGAGAGATCTGCTGTTTAACCAGCTGATAGAGATGGCCCTGCTGACTCTGGGATATTCACACAGCTCTGCAGCACAGGCGAAAGGTAAGACAAAAAAGAAAAAAAACACTTGCAAAGAAAGCGATACTAAAGCGATACTAAATCTCTAAACCTTCCTCATTTTCACTTATGTATGTGTGTGTGTTCAGGTCTGATCCAGGTGGGTAGGTGGAACCCGGTGCCTCTGTCCTGTGTAACCGACGCTCCAGATGCAACAGTGGCAGACATGCTGCAGGATGTTCACCATGTTATCACACTTAAAATCCAGCTGCACAGGTAGAGAGCAGACAGCACTTCTGTCAGTACGTTTGCCTTCACGGTCTTTTCTTTGTCCTATCTGTGTGAGGTATACATTGCCGCAAAAATGTACATTCAGATGAAGTTTACAGTGGTAATAGACTTCAGTAATAACACTGAGCCAGCATGTGCAATACCAGCACTTTGACACTAAATGTACTTTTCCTACTGTTATTTTTTTTTTTAAATATCTTCTATGAAAACAGTGTACTGCAAATAAAGAAGGACCTGATATTATTATTGTTATCTGAAGCTTCTTGAGCTTAAGTGTGCTTGTGATTTCCTTATTGCATTAGACAGTAGATGTGGTCCAGCATTTAGACGACATTCCATGTTGGTGTCTCCTTGAAGGGATACTACTGAACTTCTCTGGCTCTGACTGGAGCCAGTATATAACTTATGGAAGGTCTAGAAACCTCTACTGAGCTTGAATACTCCTTTAAACTGTAATATATTAAAATCCTCTAGTTCATTTTTTTCTTTGACCTTTATGTAGCTGTCCTAAATTGGAGGACTTGCCAGCCGAGCAGTGGAGTCACTCGACGGTGAGAAATGCTCTGAAAGAGCTTCTCAAGGACATGAACCAGAGCTCACTGGCCAAGGAGTGCCCACTGTCCCAGGTATATCTAAAACAGGACTGAAATTCAAAATGAGCATTTAACATGCATGTAATTTAATTTTCCATGCCCTCTTTGACATACAGAGTAAGCAAAGGGTTCAGTAGCTAGACAGGAAGTCCAGATGCAGAGATAGATAAGGTGTGGGGGCAGAGCACAGGAGGGAGAAACAGATAAAGAGAGATGGTTATCTCCTTAAAAGCCATACTGCCTGCTTGCTGCCTATCTTGATTCTGTTGATTGTCAGTCCTTTGCTGTTTAGCCTTTTCTGCACTCTGGACTGATTCAGCAATAATCTGAATGTAATATCTTCAATTCTTGTGTGTTTAATTAGGCAAATACAGACACAACTGCAGAAATAATTGTCATTAATCACACAGTGTTTGGGGAAGGCCTTTTTATGAATATTCATAATTATCAACCTGGTCGATCTATTATTTTGCCCGAGGCGTAGGACATCTACAGTCTGATAGAGGATAACTGTTCACCGTTTTCTCTCTACCTCAGATTCCTCTCTTCTCTGCCGTGTTAAAATCTGATACAAGCAAATCCTTCCTCCCCCATCTCTCTCCCTCTCCTATCACTACCTTAACCCCCCTCTCTTGTTTGCGGGAAGCAGATTAAAATAAATATGAGAAGATGAAAGGTGTAATAAGATGTAAAGATTGCACAGGATAGTCTTCAGGGACAAACCATGTGTGTGTGAGTGAATGAGAGACAGAGGCATAGTCTCTGATGACCTGTAGTGTTTTGTTGAACTGCACACTCACACACGCATGTATGCATGGATGCATGCATACCCACACAGCTCACACTCTGACACTCTCATCTGTCTTTATTATCCTATTTACCTGGGGGTCTTTTTAATAACACAGATCTGAGTTCATTAATATCAGATGTGTGAACAGCTGAGACACCCAAGCCGCCCATAGCAGGAGCTCAGAAAATGTAATGAATTTCTATTGTCTTTTCCCCTCTGTTTCAGAGTATGATATCGTCTATTGTAAATAGCACTTACTATGCAAATGTCTCAGCTGCCAAGTGTCATGAGTTTGGCCGATGGTACAAGCACTTCAAGAAGTCCAAATGCTTCAAGGGTGAGAGAACTCAAAACACACCTGTGACGTTTTACAGCATGTCGAGATACTGATTATATGAGCTTTATCCTACTTACTAGGTGTCATACACTTTTAGCAGCTCGAATAAAAACATGAACACTTTTTCATTTTGTCAGGAAATTTTACAGTGCAGCGGCAGGAAAAAGCAGACGAACCCTTTAAAATAAGCCGTATGAATTTGTTTTTAGATATAGCCAAATCTTTTGAGTAAGTTATAACTATGAACGGATACACTTTTTATTAACTAATATAAAAATAGTTGTTTACTTTTGATCTCGGTTACACACATGCAAAGTTCGGTGACTGCGCTTTGCGCGATTGTGACATTAATGTGGTGACAAAAGTTCACAGACATTCACCAATAAATGCAATTTAAAAGTGCCCCCTAATTATAAAGCAGTACAGTATACCACTGCTAATTGCCTGTAACCTCAATGTTACACATACAGCCAAATTATTACCAATACTCCTCAAGGGATTTGGATAAGATCGTCCATAACTGAGTTGGTGGGGTGCTGTTAATGGCTTCTGCTCCTGAAAGGCAAAATAATCTTAGCCTAAAAATAATTAACTGTTCGAAAATGTCAACAAAAACATGAAATATTGCATAAAAGTAAGCTTTATGATAGAAGTGTTGTATGAAATTGCATGATATTAGATTAGTACTTAATAAAGTAGAAGTTTCTGGTAGTTCCCACCACTGTAGGTGTCGCCAAGACCAGTTTGTGCCAACCGCACAAGCCAGCTGTTGCAACTAGTAAACATTCACAATGCAGATTAGAAAAAGTCTCTGAACATCTTTGCTAATGACAACAAATGCTATTTAAAGCCAGGACTCAGTAAACCTGGAGTCTAATCATTGAAATATGAATGGAGGTGCGTCTTAGAACAACTTAAGTCGTAAATTAAAGATGATCTTGAACAGGAATCATATCAGTTCGCAGACAACGTCTACCATCTGGGGCCAGCATGTTGGTGTCAGCTACACAGCTGCAACGTTTCATGACTGTATTGTGCATGATTGTGATGTAATAATAAAGGGACAGGCTTTCACACCTGCCTAGTCTGCCAAAGTTCCCAGAACTGGCTTTTTTTTTTTAACAAAACACAACTTAGGGCAATAAAAATGCACTGTATTCCAAAGTGAAACCATGCCACTGTATTCCACCGAGTATTGTGATACATCAAGATGCTTAATTAGCTACAAAATGGTTTCAAATAAAGAAAATCTATCTTCTGGTCCAGTCTAAACTTAGGCTTAAACCTAACAGATATGCCGGTTGATGACCTGAAGAAGCTTAATGTGTTTTTCTTTACTTAAACTTGGGATCATATATGACCTGGTGACCAAATGTGTTCATCCCCTTTTTCCTGCCATAATATAAATCATCCTGTGACTTGGAGACGTTATTACCAGTTGAACAAAAATAGTTCTGTCTCTTCTTTCCTTGTCCTTTTCCAGAGATTGACAACTTTTCTGACCAGTCCTCACATATAACCCTCAGCCAGCCAGCCACTGGTACCCCAGCTGACCAGAGCTCAACTCTCCTTTTCCCTCGTGGAGCAGTTGCCAATATATCCAACTGCCCACCCCTCAGTCTGCGCCCTCCTGGGCTGGTAACCCAGCCTCTGAGCTCCCAAATGGTCAACCAGCAGCTGGTGATGGCCCAGTTTCTCAACCAGCAATATGCTGTTAGTCGCATGCTAGCTGGCCAGGGTCTGGCATCATCACCACAGCAGTATCTGAACCATCCCCCTGTAGGGAGGGCTCCTGCCAAGGTCTTCTCTAAAGCTCCTGATCCCCAAGCCCTGCAGCAAGTGCAGTGCGGCCCAGGTGGAAACTCTGCTGCCGGACTGCAAAACCAGACCTCGGCTGCGTCTTCCGTCGGACCAACAGAGGTGCCGATTGACATCTACCAGAATGTGAGGGAGGAGCTCAAGAGAGCAGGCATCTCCCAAGCCATCTTTGCCCGGGTGGCCTTTAACAGGACCCAGGTATGTTTGCAGGAGAGAGCAGAGTAAAAGATGCTGAAATCGAATTTTAAAGCTGTTTTCAACTCTTTGGTGGTGATTAGCTTAGTCGTACTCTGGTGCTGTGGTGATAGCTAAGTGTGTTCTGTGAATATGTCAGTGTGAGATGGTTGGCACACTGGCATGGCCTTTGCTGTAGTGCCTCCTCCCCCTTGTGCATGTGTGTTTGTATGCGTGTGTGTGAGTGTGCGTTTGTGCCAGCTCTCTGCGGCACAAAGCCGGTGCCAGCACTGAAGCAGCAGCTGGGCCAACTAATCACAACCCCTCAGAGAACTGCTGCCTCCCTCTCTACCTCTATATCTCGCTGTCCATCTCACCACCTTTCACTCTGGCAGCCCTTCTATTCATTTAATCTCTAACCCCCATGGTCAATCCATCTATATTTAATCTCTGCCTTACTTTGTCCATTGGTCTCCTTCATTGTGTATCCATATCTCCCTCTACTATCGCCTCCTCTCTAACACTAAAATGCTTTGTTGTCTTTGTCCATCATCTTATATTCACTAGTGTGCCCACAGAAATGGGGCTCAAAGGACCGGCTAAGCCCGTTGTTATTATTATTATTATTACCTTCATTATCATTTTCATCACAATAAGCAGAGTTAGTTATTATCCACCCCCATGTTTCCCTGTTGCCAAGTCCAAGGTGCTCTGGTGCCAGCCATACAAGTTGGGCAGGATGCCAAAACGTCATTTAAAAGTGAGGGAAGCATTTGTCATTTGACAACTCACATCAAGTCTCCATCTCTTCAGCAGGCAGGGTTTGCTGGGCATCTCCAACCACGGTCCATTATTTGAATAAGAAGGCTGTTTCCTCTAAAGCCATTTCTCTGCCAGTGTGAAATCTGATTTCCTTTCAGGAAGGAAGCCCTAAAATTTGCATGTGGTGTTTGAACGCTTCCCTGTATAGACAGATACAGACAGAATAATGCTAGATGTACAGGCGAGCAGCATGCTAAGCACTGACTAGAAGCTGGCTGTGAAATCCTAAACTGCAAGGTTTTGTCAAGATGCCACCAAATAGGATTCAGAGTTGGATATGAGGCTAAATTCCTTTAGTTTCACAAGAAACTTTATATTTGTCATCTTTAAATAAAGACGAGGAAAGAATACATAATATTTCATGAGACCTTTTCCATTTGCAGTTCCTGAGAGACTGGAGCTTTTAATACCTGACCTGAATCATTTTGTTTGTGAAAGCTGAACATACAACATGAAGGGAAAGAATTCAGGTTTATGAGTTCATATAGCTTTAAAGCAGAATTACAATATCTGTCATCCCTCTGTACAACTGAATGCTTTCTTTTCCTCTGCTTCAAAGAAATGTTGCAGTTTGGAGTTAGATGAGATTATCAGTATTGCTCTGTTATTTGATGGCTAAATGGAAATCGTTATCTTAACTCAGTAGTTTTTCTGGCATAAGCCTCTTCAGAACAGAAAATGTCTATCTACCATTAAGAATGACAAAATGATCCAAGATTGATTCCAGAAAAATAAAGGTCAGCATCACATCATTGGTGAATACTTGTTTCTTTTTTTTCTATCATATATGGTGACCATCGCTACCATTTCTCACTTGAAGTTTGAGATATTATTCTATAATGCCACGTGCTTTAATTTATGTGAGTTTTGAATGTTAGTTGGTGTCCCTTATACCATTTTTGTACCACTTACATTATGCATTGTTGTATAGTACTATATATAGATCGACGTGGAAAGGATGTGCTGCTAGGATGAATCAGCATACAGATGGAAATCTACTAACAAGTGAAGAGAGTGTGTTGAGCAGCCAGAAGGTGGTGAATGAAGGAAACGAGAGAGAAACAAGGATGGGTGGAGTGAAAAAAGCGAAGGAAGTAAGGGCAGCTACGAAAAGAAAGGGGAAAGGATGCTTCTGATGGCAATCCCGTGGAGGTACGGCGATGTGTGGTAGAGAGGGCAGTGGACTTTTTGACCAGATTGTTTAACACAATCTTGGAGGATGAGAGGATGCCTCAAGAATGGAGAGGAAGTGTGCTGGCACCAGATTTCAAGCAAGAGAGAGTATGTGAGTGAATGACAGGGAGACAGATGGAAAGGTGAACATGCCAGGAAGAGGTAGATGAGTTTAAATACTTGGGCTCAACAATCCAAAGCAATGGACAGTGCAAAAAAAATAAGTGAGAAGAAGTATAGGAAGGGTGGTTCTGGTGGATACGAGTGTCAGGGTTGTGACAGAAACAGCAGCAAGAGTGAAAGGAAAGGTTTACTTGGTAGTCTTGAGACCTGCTGTGATGTATGTGGTTTGGGGACCATGGCACCAGCAAAAAGAGAGGAGGCTGAGCCGGAGGTGGCAGAATGAAGATGTTTAGATTTCCATTGGGAGCGACCAGAATGGACAGGGTTAGAAATAAGTGCATCACAAGGACAACTCAGGTTGAGCAATTTGGAGTTGGAGAGCAAAGGCTGAGATGGTTTGGACATGTGCAGAGATGGGATAAAGGATATAATGAACAAAGGATGTTGAATACTGAACCTCCAGGCAGGAGGAAAAGAAGAAGTCCCACTGAGGAGAATCATGGCTGTACTGAAGGAGGACATTCAGAAGGTTGGCGTGACAGAAGAGGTTATAAGGGATAGGGTGAGATGACGAAGGTCTGCTGCTGGGACCCCTAAAGAGAACAGCTCGTAGAAGAAGGAATAATACTTATGTGGATTATTCTGTGTTTATCAGGGCCTACTCTCTGAGATCCTGCGAAAGGAGGAGGACCCGAAACACGCCTCCCAGTCTCTGCTGGTCAACCTGCGGGCTATGCACAGCTTCCTGCAGCTCCCAGAGGCTGAGAGGGAGCGCATATACCAAGAGGAGAAGGAGAGAAGTCTGACTGGATTCACACCCAGCTGCAACAACACGCCACCAAGGTCCTCACAGGTCAGCCAGCAGAAAGACCTGAAAACATGAAAGACATGAAAACAAAAGTCTTGTAAACCAGCTGTGAAAGGTTAAAGTTGTTCATAAAACAGCACTAAAATATTTATGTGTGAGTTCTGTCACTTGGCCGAACTCTACCAGTGTTAGCTAGCAAAACGCTCTCAAAAGTGGAGCATTTTCAAACTGTCGAATCACAAAAATTCGACAGCTACACTGACACACGTAGCATTACAAGAGAATCCTGAATAGAAATCTATAGGAGAATTCTGTAATGGAAATTATAGCAGATGTCCCATAACCTTTCCCCCAAATAGCCAATCAGCAGCTGAACAAATAAACATGTGATCCAGTAGTGTGTGAATATGTGCACAGGATTAAGACAGCTTGGTTGCAGACATAACTATATAGTATTATTGTATCAGCACTCTGGACTCAGCTGTTAATTAAGTTGTAATGTTGTGTAATCTCTGTGTTGACTCCCTCTTTGCAAGAACTTTTTCATTGTTCTGTTGATTTTAATATAGGCATCCCTAAGGATACATAAAGGATATGATCCATCACTGGCATTACTTTTACAAAAAAACGATAAAAAATCTTTGCCTGCTATCTGTTTCAGAGTCCTCCTATTCCCCTTTACTTTGCATAGCCTGTATTTAAACCCAGTTTTCCTTCTTGTTTGCCTCTTTTTAGTCAAGACTGTCCCCAGTTACAGCAGACAGAGGACTGAGGACAGACAGCTGCGTTCTCAATGTCAGCGCCTCTATCTATGAGGAGATCCAGCATGAGATGAAGAGAGCCAAAGTGTCTCAGGCGCTGTTTGCAAAGGTTGCCGCCTCCAAGAGCCAGGTACTTTGCTTCTTGTTAGTTTAAATTTGAGCATACAAACCACCCAATCGTTTCGATCGCTTGATGAAATGCTCAATTTTAGCATTCATTTATGACTCCATCGCCTCAGTTAAAGCAGCGATGGATACCGTGTGTGGAGGAAAGCCCAGATAATCAACCAGCAGCTGTACTCTGCAGAGGACTATCATCAGTGCATCAGACTGCTATTGTGTCCTAAATTATCGCTTTAATAGTCACCATACACACATACACACCACTCACTTGTGCACACAAACATACAGTAAGAGCACATGCAAGTAAAACGTGATCGCGCGCACAGAGACACAGCAGCACTAATACAAATACACACACACACAAGCACGATTTGAGTGTTTATTGTTCTCATTTTTATGGCGGCCCCATAAGCTTGTTATTGCCTTTTGTTTTGAGGATAATTTCCCTTCATGGAATGGGGGGATTTTAGCTGTCTCATTTTCTCTTCCTCTCGAGCACATCTCCAATTTTTAGCTTCTTTCTTTCTTTTTCTTTTCTTTCTTTCGTTCTTGCTTTCTTCTCCCATATAACTCCCTCTTCTTTCTACTCATCATCAAGATGTTTGGAGGTCATTCAGCGGTCATGCCAGTACAGCCAGGTGGTCCAAAACCCCTGAGGTTCTTTTTCAGTCTCTTCACTGGCCTCCATTTTTTTTTTTACCTTACTTTCTTTAACCCCACCCGTTTTTTCCCTTTATTCTCTCACATTCTCTCTATCTTTTATCTCCCCACCCCCCGTATTACCCGGTTGTTTGGCAGGCAGAGCCATGCAGCATCTCCCTGTTCTATCTGCACTGTGCATCTGGATGGCATTGTGTGCTAGAGTTGGGCTACAGCCAGGTGTGTGTGTGTGTGTGTGTGTGCGTGCGTGCGTGTGTGTGTGTGTGAGAGCATGGGCATATCAGCTTGCTTGCAAACATAATCATCCTCAGTTCATGAATCTGAAACTAGCTTGGCTTTACGTTCCTCAATCTGTCACTCACAAGTTTCTTCCTTCGTGATGCACAAACAATTCATGCTGATAACAAAATCTTTGCTATAATCTTCAGATTATCTGGCAGATCCTAATTTTTTATTTTATTTTGTATGTATATTGAGTGCAAACTGAATCAGTTTGGAGTCAATGTATAGAGAAAGTGATTGTAAATTCATTTTTTCCCCCTTTGGTCAATCCCTTTCACTGTATGTAGAGTGCCAACATGCAAAAGCAAATTAAATGTAAGGCTGTAAATGTTGTTGCTAAACATGCATGTTCAAATTTCTGCTGGCTAGCTAACAAGTCCTTCATCACCGTCTTCAGTATTTCCTTTTTTGCAAGCCAGGCAGTCTACAAGGCTTAAACTGAGTCCCAGCTTAGCCTCTTTTTTAAGATGTCAGTTTAGTCATGTGCTGAAACCTGTAAATTACCTTTTTTATCTTATCTGTCTGCTGTTATTGCACTGTAAGCATTTTAAAATAGACATAAACAGCCTGAAAGGGTTTGTCAAACAAGTCTGCATAGTCATAATGATATGCTCACTTTGTGTGATCTAAATGTGTCGTTGGGGAGAAAACAGCAGCACTTTGTGCTGGAAATTTTTCCAGTTACGTGAGTAAACACATTTAAACCAACACTAACTGAATTTAAGGCTGTTTATTCCCTTGACTTTTATAAATAAATGTGCTTTTAAGATATTTTAAGAGTTGTTAAGCATCTGTAGCCACCTTGTGCATATGCATGTATTTCCTTTAGGGATGGTTGTGCGAGCTGCTGCGGTGGAAGGAGGAACCCAGTCCAGAAAACCGGACGCTATGGGAGAATCTGTGCATGATCCGCCGGTTCCTCAGCCTGTCCCAGAATGAACGGGATGCCATCTACGAACAGGAGAGCAGCAACATGACTGCACAGCAGCACTGCATCGACAGGTTCACCCTGCTCAGCAATGACAATACATTGGTAAGACTTCCAAGAGTGACAAACATTATTATAAACAGACACTCTGACTTCAGTAGATCTTGCTTGAGAAGAAAACTATCATGTATTAGAGCTTTAAGCAGCTATGTAAATAGCAGAAAACACTTGAGGCTAAGGTGTACTGACTTGAATTTTGTAATTTAAAAAAAGTTATGGATAAAAAGTTATCAGAAATCTGAAAGTGAATACATCATATTGAATGCCAATAGATCTCTAGGGTGTGCAATGGAAAAGCAGCAGAGTAATGACAGCTAAATGCCAGAGATGTCAGAAAAAAAGATGATTACCACATTAAGCAATGATCCGTGAGGCTGATTAGTTATTTTTCTTTCCCTTCCATTGCTTGTGCATGGATTGATGGCTTGATTATAGCACAAACTCAAAGATAACGTGTAAAAAAAAAAATTGGTTGCATACCCCTCTGTTTCTGAACGTGCAGCCCACTGCCTAGCATATCATTGCATCGTTGCCTGTGTGGTGTTGACAAGAAAAGTCAACACCACACGGGCAAATTGAGATCCTGATGTGCGTCTGCGGACATCAGTTCTGGGTGGCTGCACTGCAGATCACCTCACATGTGAACACTAAGGAGATTAAGATCAAACGGTCTTCACTACTCTTCATCGCGTCCTGTGCCTTTGCTCATCATAGCAGCAAATCGGTGTCTAAACTCTGCAGATTCAATTAGATATGGTAAAAAAAAAAAAAAACTACAATGGATGGGTTTGCATGGTAAGTACTGGTTTCATTTTAACATAAAATGTGACATTTCTTGAGCAAAACTGTCTCTGTTGACTTCACTTTATTTCATTCACAACGATTTAAAGTTAAAACTGGAAATGAGCTTCTCCTGACAAAATAAAAATACCGGTACCAACCTTTTTGCTCTAATTACATCTAATTTCTCTCATCAGTACCAACGCAGCTCTTTGATGCCCCAGCAACACCATCTACAACCCCATCAACCCCTTCAGCCCGAGGCAGGACCTCACCTTTCCCCGACACAACCCTGCGCTGCATCGCCAGCCGAGTCTGATGCTGGCGGCACCTGGCAGCACTTGAGAGTACGTTTGCAGGGAAGAGGAAGCAGCAATGGTGAGCGAGGGGACAGTAAAGAATGGGTTGAGGGTGGAAGAGAAAACAGGGACAGTTTGGGTGGGGACTGGGGTTGTGCTGGAAGCGTGAGGGACAGAGGTGCAGAAAACAGCGAACAGGTATGGGATGGAAATATAGGGAAGGAAGGCATAGATGACATCACAGGAGATGGCAAAAAAGGAAAGGTTAAGGAGAAGCTGTCTGTGAAGTGGCCCAACATGAAGAATGAGGAACAGTGTAGGGCTGGGGTTTGTTCAGAGACAGATAATGAGGTAGAAGGTTGCAAGGAGGTCCAATGTCAGGGGTTAAATGTGTCCAGAGATGCCCTCGGTATCCTGCAAAGTTTCATCAAGGATGTGGGCCTCAACCCAGATGAAGAAGCGATCCACACCCTGTCTGCCCAGCTGGGCTTACCTAAACATACAATTCGCAACTTCTTCAATAGCCAGGACCAAGGACAAAGCCAAGACTACAGCCCAAAACACAGTTGCGACCACAAGCATTGCTGCACAGACCCAAACCTCTTACGGGCTAATGTGACTGCACAGGAACTGGAAAAAGGAAAGACTGAAACAGAACAAAAGGAGGAGAATCTAACAGGAAGAAATGAAACAAATGAGATAACTGTTTTAAAAGAATTGGATGTTGGCACTCAAACTATTCCCCCTATGAAGGAAGAGCAGGAGAGCCACATTTGACCCGCATATATCCAGTAACATACAGCAGCTCGGACAAGCCATACTTACCATTTAGAGCCAGGACCAGATGTTTCTACTCTCTGAAACAGTAGCTTTGGTGCAAATGCTACTCACTTAAACTATTGCTCCAGTCCAGAGTCACAGTGTGTTGGTATTTATGTGTTTGTAGGCTTGCATTGTTACACACTGTGGAAAGACTAATAAAATACTGTGTATACCACAGCTTTCATAACCAGAGACTTAAGTTATGTAATTACTTAGAAAGCTGTACTGTGATTTGAGGATTCTTGATGCACTTGAGACAGTTTACTGTGACTGAACTTTAGTACATAGTTTCCATGTATAGTTCTATTTCTGGATGGAGTACTGGGAACCAATACAATGAGCCTCAGATTACATATGTCTATTTAAAAAGAGTAAGTGTAGTTGGTTGACTGACATCTTTGAAAAATGGCCATACCAGAAATGCCTTGAAGAGAGTGGCACTGCCAATCGTGTTGTTCTTTTGTTTTTTCAGGAGTATCTTCACCAGTTTTGTTTTAACTGTGCTCAACAGTGTTTTGTGGTTTGGCTTTTGTCTCGTTGAGTCGTTTACTCTTTACCTCATAAATTTCACTGTTCATGTTTCGCTCTTATTAAATAACAAGTTTCCTGTTGTCGTTTTAAATTAAATGCTTATTGGAAAAGGACTGGATTCATGTAACACTCGTAGTATGTTGCTAGCGACATGATGACATTAAACAATATGTCGTCTTACAAACTTCAAGTACGGTATAATCATTCCGAAGCAGTTATTTTCTAGGGACAGATGCTGATGTTGACATTAAATTGGTAAAAAAAAAAAAAAAAAAATATTTAAAAATATTTTAAAAAAAAAAAAAAAAAAAAAAAAAAAAAAAAAAAAAAAAAAAAAAAAAAAAACAATA